>WEIU01001106.1:14784-80517 GCA_013389925.1 Aegithalos caudatus | reverse complement strand
TTTTTTTTTTTTTTTGAGATTCAAGGCAGGGATAGCTCAGTATCTGCTCAAGATGACTCCAGCCTTGGGATTAGATCAAAGCAATCATGTGAGAGCAATCATGTGAGTTAGAACAGCAAGTGCCAGCCCTGTCATTCAAAGAAGCATTATAATTATTAATGCCTGATATGAATCTTTCTGTAGTGGCACAGCAGGACTGTTGGGAAGATCTGTATGGGTGCTGGGTGTTGGAGAATGCTTAAGCAAGGAGGGCTGGGAAGTGTCAACCAGAAATCAACACTCACCAGCACCAAGTGTTGGTTCCTTGTGTGGAGGTTGGAGCTGCCCAAGGTTTTCCCACCCCTGGGCAGCAGGACTGGCCCCTCTGCCCTGCCCTGGAGGTGGTGACAAAGGGCTGGTCTCAGGCTGGAGGTTGGGTTCTGCAGCTCCCAGAGCTGCCCAGGTGCTGTTGGTGTCCCTGGTGTGGACCCAGCCATGTCCCATGGCTCAGACCCAGCAAAACCAGGCTCAATTCCTCTCCAAAGCCACTGAGAGGCTTGAGGTGCTGTGGGGCTGTGCTTGGTGGCACTGCTGGGGACACACAGGTCCTTGCTCTGTGTGGAGCAGTGGATGCAGGCAGGATGGATGCCTGGCCTCAGTGCAGATAAACAACCAGCACCCTCCACTGCTGCATTTTCATTTTAATTGCTTTTCTTTAAGTGGTGATATTTGTGTATTGTTCCCATTAGAGACAATTTACGTTCCAGGCATGCCATTATCAGTCCCTTGATGTTTGCTTAGGGAAGAAAGTCTAATAGATTTCTGTTGACTTTTTTTATTCTCCCTCCTTCTATCATTTTTAATACAGATCTTGCTCAGTTTATCTGTGTGGGTGGGGGCTCTGTGTGTGTTCAGTTCTGCTAAACAGGACTTTAACATTGTGGCCCACATTCCAAATCTCTTCCCCAGGATTGTGTCCCAGCTGGGCATGTTCTCACTGGAGCATTAACTCTGCTCCCTAATGTTCCACAGGAGCTGAACTTTTCAAACATATCCCAGAGTTATTGGGATGCCCCCAGGAGGACATTGGGGTGACCAGCCTGGGGCCTTTTCCTTAGAAATTCCCTGTGATTCTGGACACATGATGGGAGCTATAGGAACAGCACTGCAGAACTGGAACATTTCCCATGGCCTAAACTCCCACTGGAAAGTGAGGAGAGTTTCAGTGTCCTGGTGAGGAGGTGGCTGTGCCCTGGGGGTCTCTGAGTAACAGGGCTCTCTGACAGGGGTCCACAAGGTGACAGAGGAAATGACCAAGATCTTTAAGTTGGAGACAACCATTAATATTGTTTATGGGGTTCATATCTAGATGAGGGAACCCCTGGCTGAGACAGGTGGGATTTATGGGTGTTGGCTCCATGTAGAATAGGGGCTGTAATTTTAGTTTGCCAAGTGTATTGAGTCCTTTTGATTTACCACTGACTGAGGGAGTGACCTTGAGCAAAACACACGCAGGGAGAGGAGAGAGGGGCACGAGGGTTTTGACAAGACATTTTTCATTTGGAAATGCCACTTCACTGAAACTGGAGCTCTTCAGGAGGAAGTCTCAGTTTGGATGAGCTTCTCCTTTGGAATTTTTTGGGTCGAATGAAAAGTTGTTCCTTTTTTTTTTATTTCCCAGCTGACTTTTCTTTCCAAATTAATTTTTATTTTTAATATGTACAACAAATATTTTTAGAGGTCATTTGGAGCCTGTCTGATCTCAAGTTTGCAGTTCAGCTCTTAAGATTGCAAAGCTTGATTTTTCTGCTGCGACTCAGAAATTTTCCAAAACCCTTCTCAATATCTGCAAGGTGGGAAAACCTTCCCACCCAAGCCTTGTGATGCTGCAAGCAGACAGAACCTCTGGTGTGTGTGAGCAGCTGTGGAGCCCTGCTCCCTCTGTGTCTGAGGAGTGTTGGGATCTCCAGGCAGGAGCTGCAATTCCCTGGCTGCACCTTGCCCTGCTCCCTGCCAGGTGAAGTGCAGGTGCTTTTTTTGTCCCTTCTGCCTCTGATCTCACCAAATGAAAGCAGGGAGAGGCTCCACCAGCAGGACCTGCCTGTGGATTTGCAGTCAGGAGCCATCCCCAATAACCATCAGGCTGTCAGCTCCCCACCTCCCCCCAGCTCCCACCTCCCCCATCACTCACCAAAGGGAAAAAAGAGCCCGAGCTGCAGCTTGAAATATATCATGCAATAGTGTATCATGAATTTCTTGTGAATCACATTGGAGAAGCAGGTTTATTTATTTCCGAGACTCTAAATCAATACAAAGTAGGTCTCTTAGTTCTGAAGCTGGGATGGAGTGGGAAAAAATGAGCCCATTGTACTCTTAAAACTTTGGGGAAAGGAGATGACAGCTATATAATTCCATTTACCAGGCACTAGGGGCTTTAATGTGAAGGTGACAGGGAGCTCTTTGTGCATTTAGAGCACCATATCTTCTAAATAAAAGATCTGTAGACTTGATAGTGGAGTATAGCTCTGCCTTTAATAATCTCCAAGCATTAGACCGAGCCAATCTGTTCCCAAGTCAGGAGGGTCCCCCACCGACCGCTCGTAAATTAGAAGTGCAGGAACTGCTCGGATTCAGGGATTAGGGATGCAGGAAGGGCAGAGAGGAGCTGTCTGTGCTCCCACTGCCAGGCTGTGCGTTCAGGAAGGGCTCTGTGCTCAGCTGGGCTCTGCTCCCTCTTGCTGCTTTTCCCCTCCAATACATGATCCATGTGGGGGAAGAGCTGGAAATGAGCACTGAGCTCTGTCGAGGCTCGGCTGCACATAATAGCAGTCAGGTTTGAAGTTCCTGCATTGTGTTGCTACATTTTTTCTGATGAGACATTCATTCCCATCATTTCTGCCTGTTTATGAAAAATAGGCTATTTATAGGGCGTGCATATGCCTCTCCTGCTTCGTGTTTCTGGCAGACAATATAAATTGTGGGATGGGAATTGCAATTATTGAAATTATTTGGATAAAAATCTGGCCGTTATATTTGATATAAACACATGATATGCTTGGAATAATAACAGCACTTATGTTACATAATGATTCCCATTCAAGCCCTCCCAGCTGTCGTGTTCTCAGATCTTTCATCCTGGGTGAAACAGATGAGCCAAGCCAGCCCAGCTTTGCAGGGAAGGTCCCAACTCTCCAGCAGCTCTGGTTCTGAGAGGAGAAAGCAGCTGCTCAGCATGGGTTGGAGTGCTAGAAAATTATTGATATGCACAGGATGGGCCTGTGAACCTGCTGAGGGCCATCCTTTAGAGGCTGTTAGGATCCTGGCTCTGCTTGTGTTTGCCAACAGATCCTCTGAAATAACAAGGAATGTGGTTTCCTGATGGGTTTTTTGAAGATCAGATGATGAACTCTGTGTTGGCAACACTGCCCAAGTACTTTGGAATGTTTTGGAAGTCTACTCCAAGGGAACAAATGACAGGATGAGAGGAAATGGCCTCAAGCTCTGGCAGGGGAGGCTCAGGTTGGACATGAGGAAGAATTCCTTAATGCAAAGAGTTTAAGGTCCCATCCCACCCAGACCATCCTATGTTTCCATGATCCTCCTGAGCCCCCTGAGTGCCCAGTGCCAGTGTGAGGATGGAGCAGCTCAGGTGTGCTGAGGGCAGGGCTGACTCAGAGCTCAGTGTCCCCCCTCACCTGTGCACACCCAGCTCATCCAAATCCCAGCTCAAACTCTCCTCAGAGCAGCTTTTCCCTGCAGCTGGGCACCCCCTGCCCCTGGCTCCATCCTGCTCTGGGATCTCCCACCTGCTCCAGGCTCTGCAGGAAGGGCTGGAGCCCTCGGGGGAAGGAGCTGTGTGTTTATCTTGATCTCCAAAAAGGGATTTAAGGGTGAGAGCAGCAGTATTTTAGGCTGTTTCATTGCCTGTCAGCAGTGCTAAACCTGAGCTGTCTGCAGTGTCTCCAGATAAGCAGGAGCAGAGGCCCATTTTGCATGTACATGCGTTTGCATTAGTTCAGAGAGGGGGAGTTTAAATCCTCTTTATTTTTATTTTCCTCTGTGGGAAGCGTTTAGCTAGGCTTGTTCTTGGCATCTGGAGGCCTGGGCTTTTCTTATCCCTGAACCTAAATCTGTGCTGCTGTCTTCTCTGCCATGGCACTGATTTTGTTAGAGCAAAGTGTTTGAGCTCAGAGGGGAGACCCAGGAACATTCCTGTGCTAAAACACACGCTGAGCTCTGTATTTGGGAGCTGCTTCTGTAACATCTGTACATAAACCTTGACTGGCATCTGCCAGCTCCTCTGCCCCCAAAACGAGCTGTGCTGGGTGTTTGGGGGAGGCCAGGCTGTCTGGGTGTGTTTGAGGGGGTTTTTAAGATCCAAATGAAGCAGGTGTGTAATGTCCTCTGTCTGTTAGAAAGACTCAACCCATAAAAATAACAAACGGCGTGTATTTGCTGGAATGTCAAAGTTATGAGTTTATTTTGTAATGATGTGCTCCTGCCTTCATGAGGTAAACTGGCCGTGGCAGAGGTGTTATTAGTAATATGGAGTCAGTGGAGCAGAAAGCCAAGTGACCGAGAGATCAGTGTATCAGTCAGGGAGAGGGCAAATGGGAAGAGACAGCAGGAGAATGAGAAAAGAGCTGTGCTGCCCAGGCTCAGATTAGAGATGGAGCTGTGCAAGAGAATGAGGAGCCCCAGCCTGCCTCTGCCCAGCCTCTCCCAGCAGCTGCTGGGCCTTTGTCTGGGTGGTTTTTTTTTTCCTCACAGGAAAAATATCCATAGCCATTTAGATATGTCCACCCTACAGTTTTCTTGGAGCAGTTTGGGGTTAGTGAGCTGAGCTGGGCTCAGCATTCAGGAGCTTTGGTCACATTGCTGCTTGGGGAAGGCAAGGGGGAAAACTGCCTCAGTTTCCCCACTGGTGTCATTCCCCTTGGGGATTGTAGAATCCAGAATGGTTTGGGCTGGGAAGAACCTTGAAGATCCAATTCCACCCCTCCCTGCTTTCACTGTCCCAGGCTGCTCCAAGCCCTGTCCAACGTGGCCTTGCGCACTTCCAGGGATGCAGGGGCAGCCCCAGCATCTCCTGGCACCCTGTGCCAGGGCCTGCCCACCCTCCCACGGACCAATTCCTTCCTAATATCCCATCCACCCCGCCTCTGTTCATAGGGATCACTGTTCAGCAGCTCTTTGCTGCTCACAGTGCTTGGCAGGCTGTGTTGCTCCATCCTTTTCATTTCCAGTGGTGCTGAGGAGCTGCAGGGGTGGGTTTGTGTGCAGCTCCTTGGCCAGCACCTCCTGCTCACATCCCAGCACTGATGGCTTTCCCCTTTTTCTTTCCCCAGGTGCTTGGACGAGAGGTTTACACCTCCAACAACCAGCTGGGAGGGATCCAGATCATGCACAACAACGGGGTGACACATGACACAGTCTGTGATGACTTTGAAGGGGTCTACACCATCCTGCAGTGGCTTTCCTACATGCCAAAGGTAATTCCTGGGCCTGCAGAGGCCCGGGGTGCCACCGCTGGCTTTGTTTGAAGGGTTTTGAGAAAGGGGGCTCTCACTGCCTTCTGTATTTCCCTTTTTCCCTTAGAATATCCACAGCCCTGTGCCCATGCTGAAAGCCAAGGATCCCATAGACAGAACCATTGACTTTGTTCCCACCAAGACCCCCTACGACCCTCGCTGGATGCTGGCTGGACGCCCCAACCCAAGTATGGCCGGGAATTGCAGCAGCTCATCTTCTTTCAGGGCTGTTTGCCACATGTCTGCAACCCAAATAGATTTCAGAGTGTGTCAAATAATTAGTTCTAAGCAATGTGGATATAATATATATATATATTTACATATAATAATACTAATCTGTAATAGTATTTATAAACAGTATCTAAAAGAAGCATGTAAATCCTGAGTGCTCAAGGACACCATACTTTTACAGATGATCTATTTACTTAGAATAGTTACTTTTATGAATTTTTTTTAATGTTTTAGGGGAAAGTCCATCCCCAGAATATCTGTATGTTAAAGGAATGAGAATATTCCTGCAGATCTCGGGCAGGCGTTGTGTTGGCACCACTGGGGTTGTGCAGCCTTGTGTAGGTACAAGCTGCAAACTGGGTGACCATTACTCCTGCTGTTATTAATGAGTTTGGGGGGCTAAAATGAGATCTGTGATAAACTAAGTTTTCTGGTTTTGGATAATATTTTTTCATCATCTCTCAAGCAATTCATCCAGCTGTCCGGGCGCCGCAAACGCCGGCTTCCAAATCGAGTGACTTCAGATTTTAATTTAGTGGAAGCGTTAAGGAAAGCAGATGATTCCCTGTGATAAGTTAAAGCAGATATCTCCTAGGTGAAAAGTTAAAGCCATTTATTAGAGGAGATATTGCCGTGATATTCTTCAAACTGACGCCCGACACGAGGCCGGAATCTAAACGATCAGCTTCGGGCTCGCGATAAAGAGATAATTTTGAAATGGATGGTCACATTTTACAGTGGGGCCACAGAGGCAAGGAATGTAGAACACAGTAATTACAAGTTTGGGCTTGATAAAACACTCTCCATCCTGTTTAAGTCAGCAGAGGTTAGCGTGCTTGGATCTCCACTTTTTAATTGGTTTTGGACTTGGGTTTGCAGAAGCCGAGGTGCTCGTTCAGAGGAAAGAGTTCCTGGGGAGTTCTGTGCCAAGGGGTGAAGCTGGGGGGGATTTGGGGTTTTGGGGTTTTTTTTGTGCTTTGTTTTTATGCAGAGCTTCTCAAAACCCCAGTGCAGAGCAGGTGTCCCCAGAGAGTTGTGATTTCTGTGACTGACTCTAAAATATCATTGAAATTTTCATATTTAGTTGCTGGGTTTCTTCAGCATTCCTTCATTCAAGGAAAGATTAGGCAGGATCAAGAGAAGAATATGAGATAAGTTTTAAAATAGAAATAGATGTGTTGGAAACCATCTTTAATGACTTTACTGCCTTTTGACAAATGTTTGTAGTCTTGAAAAAAGCAGAGTTATTTATTTAAAAGCATGGGAAGTCCCTCTGCTCTCCGAACCCCATCGTTTAACAATAAATGATGCTTTTGCTGATAAATTGCTGTCTTTATGCAGACTAGGAAATGAAATAAGACATGATGGCTGAAGGCAGACAAATGCTCAGCTGTCTAATGTTCCCTTGTATTGTCATCTATTTAAAATTAAATAAATAAGAAGACAGTGCCATGTTCTCCAGTTGGCATTTTAAGCAAGTTTGAGTTGCTGCTTTGATATTCCGTTTTCTTTCTTCCCTCTCTCCTTCCTCCTTTGATATTTCCCTTTTTTCCTTTCCTTTTAGATCAGAAAGGGCAGTGGCTGAGTGGGTTCTTCGACCATGGCTCATTCATGGAGATCATGCAGCCCTGGGCACAGACAGTGGTGGTGGGGAGAGCAAGGTAAGTCCTGACAACTCTAGAAATGCAGTTTGGGTTATGCTTTGCTTTTCTCTAGAGCACAACATTCCTGTGATTATTTCTTTCTCTCTCTTTCTGTGTATATATATATATCTATTTAATAGAAGGAGTTGGAAAGAAAGGGATGAGATGACCTTTAAGGTCCCTTCCAAGCCATTCCATGGCTCTATAATTCTATAATTTAAAGGCTTCCAGGCTAAGCAGCGTGCCAGGGGTGGAAATCAATGATTTGGCAAAGCCAGAAGCTCTCTGTCCATGCTCAGCTTCACTTGCAGTTCCTTTCTTCTGACAAATTCCAAGTGGCTTTGGACTCTCACACGGCAGGGATATATAACACAAATGAAACAGACTCCTTTCAAAAGCAGTGGCACTTTGAAAAAAAACAAATATGAATGTATTCTTCTGGGATTGTTACTGTAAGTGCTGCCAAAACTCATCTCTTGTATGTATGTTTGGAATATGTGTGCTGTTGGCTGTAAATTGTCTTTTATTATTCTATGGCAACTTGTCCAGGGACACACTATAAAACAAGATGTAGCATCTTCATGTGCTAGCCTGATAAAATTTATATGAAGTATTATGGAAAACAGAAGTTGTTTTGAGCTGTTTTCAAGTTCAATAAATAACTGTAATACTTGGATAAAGATGTTCTTTATTAGGTCACATGGGCCCTAATACTGAAGTTATAAGTTACCGATTTAAGACGGCTCCTGCAATTACAGGGTTCCAGCAGACTCTTCATCATAGGGAATGGGAATATTCCCAGCCCTCAGTGCACATGGGCCCTGTCTCTGTTCCTGTGTCACCAGCTGGGGGTGGCTGGGGAGGGGCAGGGGCTGTCCTGGCACTGGGATGTCCGTGGCTTTTGTGTGTGGGTGCCCTCCCTGGTGCCTGCCCATCCCTCTGGGCTGCACCTTGCCCAGCTGGCAGTTACCACCCTGCAGCTCTGGGGGAAATGCAGGGAGTGTTTCAAGTCCCTCCCAACCCTTTCTGGGATTCTCTGGTTTTTTCATGGTCAAGACCATCAGCACCAGGATCTGGGTGATGGCAGGTGAAGGGTGGTGGATACGTGGATTTGCCATTCAAAATCCAGGTTTGGTTTATTCTGTTTATTTTTTAGAGGGGAATGTGCTCATTTTTAGATTTTGCTTTGAGAGCTGTGAGCTCTGGAACTCTGCAGCCTCGTGCATAGCCCCACAAAAGGCCACAACACTGCTGCTGTTTGTCTGTGCTGGCTGTGTGTCTGTGTGAGAGCAGCAGCAGGAATTTTGTGTGTCTCACCTGTCTGCAGGCTGGGAGGAATACCTGTAGGAGTGGTTGCTGTGGAAACGAGGACAGTGGAGCTCAGCATTCCTGCTGATCCTGCAAACCTGGACTCTGAGGCCAAGGTGGGTGCTCTGTGTGCTCCTGTCCCCTCCTGTCCCCTGCCAGTGTCCCTGTGCAGGTGGCATTGCTTCCTTTGCCCAAATGCAGCCATCCTGCAGAGCTGCTGGCACAGTGCCTGCACTGTCCTGTGACCATTCCTGCAGGAGACACTTCCAGCACTGCTGCTTCCCTCAGGACTCAGGGGAGGGACAGTGATTTGGGCCCAGGAGATGTGACAAGGAAAAAGTCACTTCCCTGCTCTCTTGGGGTGTCACTGGGCTGTTCCATGGCATTCCTGCTCTGACATTTTGCTGTTCCCCTGCCTGATTGCACAGCCCTGGCCCTGCCTCATCTCTCCAGGGCTTTCTCCTCTCCATGTCCTTTTCTTTGTCTTCTCCTTCCCCTCCTTACAGCATCACAGTGTCAGGCTGTCCATACTCTCTTTTCTTGACTGAATTAATGGGAATGCTGCTGTTGAAGTTGGTGACCAA
Source organism: Aegithalos caudatus (assembly GCA_013389925.1). Taxonomy (NCBI): domain Eukaryota; kingdom Metazoa; phylum Chordata; class Aves; order Passeriformes; family Aegithalidae; genus Aegithalos; species Aegithalos caudatus. The sequence continues at coordinate 71,241 of WEIU01001106.1, read as the reverse complement.
AGGCTCGTCCCAATTTTCCCATGGCCAAGCAGATCCCACACATTTCACTTGCCATGTTCCTCCTGGTTTATCCCACATCACAACTCCTGATGATTTTTCTGTTTTAACTCCTACTTCAGTGCCTGACAGTGGATTTTTCTTCCCACCAGATAATCCAGCAGGCTGGGCAGGTGTGGTTCCCTGACTCTGCCTTCAAAACAGCCGAGGCAATCAAGGACTTCAACAGGGAAGGGCTGCCCCTGATGGTCTTTGCCAACTGGAGAGGCTTCTCTGGGGGAATGAAAGGTAAGCAGCACTTTGGAGCTGTCCTGGGGGTGCTTTTGGCTCTGTCTTGGCTGCTCAGGGCACCACAGAGTGCTGCTTGAAATGTTGTGAAGTGCCAAGGATGTGAGATTGATACTGTGAAATTTGAAGGGAAGGATGAGGTCAGGGACTCTTACCTGTGTGAGGGAAGTTCCAGGGGCACTGAGCTGCTGGAAGCTCTCAGGGTGGCAGAGGCTGCTGGGCACAGGGCAAAGCCTTTGAGTTTGCAGGTGCCAAGGTGGGAGGTGGCAAAAGAGGGCAAAATTCTTCCCTCTGGAAAATCCCCATTGCCTTTGAGGGTGGATTCTGCTCCTTGTGCTGCTGCTGCTCTCCCTACATGAGCTCCTTTCCCAGCCACACAACTCACTGGGAAGTTGTTGATGTAATTTTAGCTTGTTTATTTACCTTATTTAATCCTCAAATATCGTTTTACCTTAAAATGTCAGATCTGGCCTTGCTGGGTTCCTCAGAAACTTGAGTTTTAGCTTTGCAGTTGGGTGGAGCAGGCAGCACGAGGATGTTAATATTTATCTGGCATATCCTGAGTTATTCCAGCCAGCTGGCAGGAGGAGGAGGAGGAGGAGGGAAGGACACAGCCATTGCAGTTTGCACCTTGCTCCTTGCATTTTCCAGCCTCCTGCTTGCTGCTGGTGTCTCCTGACACTCTCAGTGTCCCTTGGGGAGTTGTTTGCAGTTTTGGTTTCAGTGCTGGCTGGGGATTATGCAGGGAGGGAAAATAAACAATTATGCCACCCCTCAGTGCACACAAACACACTGCCAGGAGCCGACTGCACTGTGGGTAAAATGACTCCAAAATTGTGTGTAATGAGTAGGAAAAGATTAGAGACAGCTCTTGCTATGCTGAAAATTGACATTAGTGAAGGGGGGGAGGAAGGGGAAAAAAAAAAAAAAAGTGGGAAAAAATTAAACCCCCTCTTTCCTAGTCAGCCTGGGAGGTCTAATTCCTGCTGTAAAATAAATAAATAACACCCTAAAGAAAGGCAGCTCCTGGTGCTGCTGCTGGTGCTGCTGGTTTCCCCAGCGAGCTCTCCCCGTGGCCAGAAGGCTCCTGAGCATAATGTGAAATTAAATTATGAAAAACTGGCTGGAATATTCCTTTGGAGGAGCCATTTGGCAGGGGTTTATTTGGGCGAAGCGGCGGTGACCCAGGACCGGGAGACATCCGAGCGTGAAATTCCCTGGAAATTATCACCAGGGTCCTGGGCTTGGCAGGGGGGCTCTGAGCACATGCAAATCCCCCTGCTCACCTCGGGGGATCCTGGTTTAGTTTTCCTTTTTGCCTGGGACAGGTTATAAATGACAATAAAAAATGAAATGAAATAATTCAGTGGAGGGAAGAGGTTTGGAGCTGGGTTCTGGGCGTTGTGTGGGATGGGCTGGTGGGGTTCAGGTCCCACCTGATGTTCCAGCCAGGCTGGAGGGACCACTTCCAGCTCCAGAGGGGCAGTGAGTGCCAGGATTTACACACAGGGAGGTGGGGACACCTCCAGCAGGCTGTGTGTGTCCCTGTGGGGTGGCCCTGGTAGCCCTGGTGGCACTGGTGGCACTGGTGGCACTGGTGGCACTGGTGGCCCTGGGCTCAGGGCAGCAGAGGAGGGGGCAGAGCTCTGTGCCCACCCTCCTGCAGAGCCAGCTCTGCTCTCCTGGGGACACCCTGCAGCATCTCTGCCTTGCAAGTGGCTGCTCATGGAAGCCCAGCCTGGTTTGGGTGGGAGGCACCTGAGGATCTCCTCATTCCCAGCCCATGGACAGGGACACCTCTCTCTAGGCCAGGTTGCTCAGCTTAGGCTGGGGTTTAAGTGAACACAGGAATTCTGGCCTGGAGCTCCGTGGGGACCCTTTGGTGGTGGTGGCAGGAGGAGGATGCCAGGTCTGGGAGCACCAAGGGAGCCTCCAACCCCAGCAGCTCCACTGGCCTTGCTGAAGGGTTGAGTGTGCAGAGGAAGGCAGCACCTGGTTTTATTTAATAGCAAATATTGGGGTTTAATCAGTTATTAAATCAGGATCCCAAGGCTGCTGGGACATTGCAGGGCCCCAGGGGAGCAGCTGTGTGCAGGACCATGGGGGGGTGAGGCTCATCCTCCTGGAGGATCCACAGGCACAGAAATGCTTCCCTGACCTCCTGCTGGCACCTGGGAGATCAAATCCTGTCCTGGGAAACCTGGGGGAGGTTTGGAGCTGTGAGAAAGCATCAAATTCCCCCAATTTCTCTGCTCCTCCCTCCCTCTGCCCTGTTCAAACAATTAGTGCTGCTCTTCTCTGCTCTTCACCTGAGTAAAATATATACCCGTGGCAGGAATGAAAAATGTATTGCTAATTACACAATTATTTTATTATGTAGCACTAGTAAAAAATGTCTAGTAAAGAATTAATTCAGTTAAAATAATTTGAATCAAGCAATTATTTTCTTAACACTAGAATTAGCTGAAAGTACTTCAAGTGGTTTATTACTAGCACTACATAATAAAATAATTGTATAATTAGTAATAAATTTGTCACCCCTTTTGAGTCTTTTCCTTTGCTCAGGACAAAAGGAAAGGTTGGAGTTTTGTTTGGTTCTCAGTCCTCACTGTCTCTCTGCTAGGATTTATGTTTATTCCCAATTAGAGGGAATAAATTGTTCTTCCTTTTGTCAGCATTTGATACCTCTTAAATAACATTAAATTCCTTTTCTTGGGTGGCAATGACCTTGGAAATGAAATGGAGAGATCCTATCAGTGCCTGTGGTACTACTATATATTTATATATATTTGTTTGTATGTATATATATTTAAAATACAAAAGAGTGTGTGTTTTCCCAAAGAGTTAATTGCTTAATTATGTTAGTGCTTCACACTAAAATGAGGGTTAAATGACAAAGGGACCTTGGCTGGAGTCTCTTTCTTCTCAGAAATGAGGCTTTTCTCCAGGGATGGAAGGATTTTAGAAGAATAAAAGTGTTCTCAGTGTTCTCAGCCTGCTCCTGCTGCAGCAGGTGGGAGTGACACAAATGCAGCTCCTGGAGTTTCTCTGCACTGGTGTTTTAATGGCCAGGAAAAAAAAGGCAAACTGGGAGGATCCAAGCCAAACCCCAGTGATGGAGGGGTTGGGAAGGAGGTGAGGGGTGGATACCTGGAATGTCTGAGGACAAACCCCACTGAGAGCCCAGATGTGCAGATGTGGGACAAGGGGAGGTGACATCAAATTCATGGGCAGGGAGGGAGGGGAAGCTTGGCTCGGTTCTGAGGGGAATCTCATCTCTTTGGCTCTGGAAATGCCCCTGAAGAAGCAGGAGATTTATTGTTTGGGGTTTCTAAATGGGAGCTTTCAAAAGCACTGTGGGAGAAACAGTCCTGTGTGAGCAAAGAGGTGGGCTAGATGAGCCTAATAACTATTTTTCATTTCTTGTATTTTGATTTAATACTTCTAGATAGAATTATATGTAACAATATATATATATTCAAGAGTGCCCCTTTCCATTACAAACTGTATCCATTAGAAACTATATCATCTCATAGAAATTCTTCTGCCTTCCCTTTTTCTCTTTTATTTAAATCACCTTTGGGGCTGATATTTTCAATGTACTGTCTTTACACAGTGGAGTTGTTCTTATTAATTTTGAGCAAAATGCCTTAAACAAATTTTAATGGAGGAAGAGCAGAGTGCTGTTCCCCATCCCTCCCCACACACATTTTTATGAAGATCTGTAAGAGCTCTGTTGCCCTTAGGTGCATTTTATTCACATTACATGAGTTGTGGGAGAGGTCCAGGGTAGCAAGTCTGAAATTGGGCAGTACAGATGTACCCAGCCTGATTTTCCAAACTGTGGGAATGCTTGTGGGCTGGGAGGTGGGGATGGATCATCCCCAGGGCACCTGGTGGGGAGCAGCTGCTGTGAACTGAGGACCTGCAGCCCTGGCATAGGTGTGGTTTCATGGAAAGTCTCCAGACTGCATTTCCAGAGAGATGGTCCCATGGCTGGACTGCTGTGGGAGCATCCTGCAGGCTGGAGAGGGCCTTTTCCCAAGGATATGAGTGAAGGGACAGGGGGAATGGCCTTAACCTGGAGGAGGGTAGATTTAGATGGGATATCAGGAAGAAATGGGTGGTGACACAGGTTCCCAGAGGAGCTGTGGCTGCCCCAGCTCTGGAAGTGTCCAAGGGCACTGATGAGCTGTGACTCCAGGCTGTGTGTCCTTGTCCCAGCCATGTGTGACCAGCTCTGTGTGTCCTTGTCCTTGTCCCAGCCATGTGTAACCAGCTCTGTATGTCCTTGTTCTTGTCCCAGCTGTGTGTCCTTGTCCCAGCTGTGTGTCCCTCCCCAGCCCAGTCTGACCGCTGTGTGTCCCTCCCCAGCCCAGTCTGACAGCTGTGTCCCTCCCCAGACATGTATGACCAGATTCTGAAGTTTGGAGCCTACATCGTGGACGGGCTGCGGGAGTACCGGCAGCCGGTGCTCATCTACATCCCGCCGCAGGGCGAGCTGCGCGGCGGCTCCTGGGTGGTCATCGACCCCACCATCAACCCCCGCCACATGGAGATGTATGCTGACAGGGAGAGCAGGTACACACCCCCCTGCCTGCTGGGGCTGCCTGGGATGCTCCCTGTGGCCTGGGACACTTGGTTTCCGTGGGGTTGGACGCTCCCAAGGTGGGAGCTGCCATAAACCTAAAGTTTCTCCCTTTGTTTTGTCTCCCTCCCCGTTCTCTCCTCACGCGCTTTCCAACTGGAGCCATTTTTGTGTCTGCTGGCCTGCAGGTCAGGTGCACAACGTGCTTTTCTTTTTCTCCTGTTGCAGAGGGGGGATCCTGGAGCCGGAGGGGACGGTGGAGATCCGGTTCCGCAGGAAGGACCTGGTGAAGACCATGCGCAGGGTGGACCCCGTGTACATCGGCCTGGCCGAGCGCCTCGGTGCGTGGGGCGCCTCGGGGCACTGCCACCTGGGCACCTCCCTGGGCCACTGGGCATGGCATCACGGTCCTTTTGGGTTGTATTCCCTGCTGTCTGACTTGGGAAGAGAAGCAGATGAGAGCACTGCGTGTGTGTGTGTGTGTGAGATGGGATTCATGCATGCTCAGCATAGCCAGGGTGTGTCGTGTGCCGGGGTTTGGAGCTGATTTCTCTTTTCTATCAGATTTTATTGACTGGGTCTCACAACAGACCCTCACTGCACGTGCCTGGGTCTGATTCCCAGCTCAGCTCACTAAAGGTTTGTGGGCCAAACCTTCAGCAGGTGTTGTTTCACATAAGGAAGGGTTTGATCACAGACATTTTGGGCTGCTGGGCTGTCACTGAGTGTCTGGGGTAGTTTGCAGCAATGATGCTCGTGTGCTCTTCATTTTAAGGGAATAAGGAATGTTGTCCATGTCTCTGTGAATGGGGGGGCTGTGCAGGGCTCAGTGCTGGCATGGCCAGGGTTGTGTTATTACCACTCTGAGTGATCCCAGTGCCTGCTGTACACTCAACATCCCAAAATACAGAGTGTTCAGCAAAATGCACTTAATATCAGATATGTTCTGTCTCAGGAGAATAGGCTCTTTAAATAGTTCTTTACTGGCTCTTACTATAAGAGTATAATCTTACAGAGCCTCCTTTTACCTCCAAAATTGACTACATTTCAGTGGAGGGAGAAGCGTGCCATGTGGGTATGGCTTGAATTTATAAAGCCTTTTGGGATCCTTCAGGAGGAAAAGTGTTCTGCAAATGACTGATAAATCCTGGCTATTGCTGTAGTTACATTTTATTATTTGGCTTCTTTTTTTTTTTTTTTTTTTTTTTTTTTTTATATTTATGGCAGGACAACAATTTGTATACAAAACAACCCTCCTGATATGCCTCAGGAAGAGAATAATAATGGGTGAAGGGTGAGGGGGTACCTTGGGATAGTGGAAGGTGTCCCTGCCCATGACAGGGAGTGGAATGAAAAGATCTTTAAAGTCCTCTTCAGCTCAAACCATTCTATTATTCTGTGACTGAAATCCCAGTTTTAAAGCCTGCAGTTGCAGCAAGGAGGTTCTTTCCAGCAAACCTCACTTTTGGCCCCTGTCAGACTTGTCCCTTTAGGAGCAAAGGGGCAGTGACTACCCCAAATCATGGGGACCCAGCTCAGAGTCCCAAAACAGCTCTCTGGAGGTGTTCAGTGGAGTTCCTCAGGCAGGCAGGAGCCCCAGCTCCCCCTGCCATGGGTGTCTGTCAGCCAGGGAGAGCAGGAATCTGCAGGGCAGGAGAAATCAGATGTGTGCTTAGGGAAGGGGATGTGCTGAGCACTCAGCTGGGCCCTGCAGATGGATGGCCCTGCAGGGCAGTGCTGCTGCTGCTGGCAGTGTTTTCCTGCTCCTCCCCACACTCCCCTGGCTGTGCCAGCAGCAAACCAGGCCCTGCTCCAGGCAGAGCCCCTGCCTTGGGGATGGATCCATCCCCAGGAGCCACTGGGAATGCACAAAGGCTGGAGTGTGGAAATCCTGGAGGGAGGGGGAGCAGAGCATCACCTTCACTCACCCCTGTGGGTGCAGGACACTCTGGAATCCTGTGGGACACTGAAAAAAACCCACAAGAGGAAAGATGGGATAGAGTTTTGTGCCAACAGCCTCGAAGACCCAGCGCCAGGCGAGGAGGCAGGAGCCTGCTGGGGGTTTTTTTCCCCCCTCTTCCTCTACAGGGTAATTACTCCCAGCAAACTCCATACACTTTAATTAAAATGACTGCAACACAAGAGCAAGTCACTTACAACTGTACATAGGGAGAGCTCTAAAAGCTTCAGTCACTGATAAGCATCTCCCTGAGATGGATCGTAATTGCTCCCAGCATCAGGCGATCATTGCTGTTGTTTTGGCACTGATTCCCCACCAGAGCAGGAAAACCAAGATTGCAGGACACACTGAATTGCATAATTTTTATTTTTTTTTTTCTGGTTTTCTTTCTGGCCAATTTAAAATTTGTCAAAGTCGGTCTTCTTCTGGATCACTGCCCTTTGATATTTCGCGCACTCCATTTGCCACAAACAAGCCGCAGGGCCGCAGTTCATGCTGACTCCAGCAGAAGCAGAGAAAGCTCCATTTATCTTACACTGCCTGCTGAATTCTTACTCATTAGCTGGGGGTTCACTGCCTCTCTTTAACCCCTGAGTGGCTGTCATCCCTCCCTGGAGCTCTGGAGAGAGGCACCAGGGAGAGGCTCCCCCACGAGCCCACGCCGGGCTTGGGCTGGGCAGTTGGGGAGTGGGAGAGCAGGGGAGGCTGGCAGATATTGAATCATTTGACATAAATCTGTTCATTATCAATTCTCCAGCACCATTGCTGAAATGTTGATTAGTCCTGTGGTTTATTAAAGTGTCACTCAGAGTTGGGCTGTTCCAGCAGAGGGCAGGGGGAGAGAGGGTGGCCCTTACCCTGCCCCAGAGCACATTCCCACGTGGAATAGGTGTGCAGGGACAGCAGGGATCACCCAGAAATGTAGGAAGGGTGCAGACTGCAAGCCTTGGGTCAGAGTTTAAAATACAGAGATTCAGTTGTGTTTATTTATTACAATTATGCTAAACCACGTAGGAGTGGAGTGAAAATAAGCCTCATTGTACAGATTCTGTGCCTTGTGCCAGAGGTGCAGGGAAATGGGTGCAGAAGTGGGGTGGAATATGAGTGAAGGGAATGGCAGAATGGCTCCAGGTACAGCAAGACTGCCTCTGGCATTTCCATGTTTATTGGAGGAAAAAGGCAGCAGCCAGTCAGCACCTGATGTTGTGATAGTGGCAATGTCCTCCTGGCTGATCCTGTGAGGTGTTCCTGTGTGCTGGAATGCACCTCTAATTTCATTTATTTCATGTCCTAGGGCAGTCAGTCTGTGCTGCTGGAGCTTGGTTCACACCTTGCTTGGCTAAAGAGCATCCAAAAATGTCTTTGAATTTCCAAGTAAGGAGTGAACACTCAAATATTCATCACTCAGCTCCACTTCAGCACAGCAGCTCCTCTCTGAAAATAACCACTTTGGGGTGCAGGACCAGAACTGGCCCCCAATGCCAGTTTTTCAGGAAAGCCTGGGACAAACACTGCTCTTTTGATCCCATCTCTCACGGGCTCTTGGATAAACACAGGCTGTAACTTGGTTTTGTGGGTGATGCTGCTTTCAGCAGCCGCTTCCGTGTGCAGGTGCTGCTGCATTTAAATTGGTGTTAATTCCCAATCACAAGGCTCCAAGAGCAAGTCCTGCTTTCTCTCAGCTCCTCCCTGGCACTTGGCACCTGGGATATCCTCCCAGGAGGGCTGGGGGTAGGAATTTTTTGGAATTACGTCCCTGCCGCACTTCACCTGCTCGGAAATGAGACCTCAGGAGCAAAGAGTGGGAAGGGCAGGGTGGGAATCCCAGGGATTCTGTACAAGGATATTTGCAGCCTGTGCCACGAGCATGTGTGACCTTCACTGGCTGTTCATGCTGCACCTTTCTGACATAAATCCTGCTGAATATTTAGTGAAGCAATTACAGCCTGTCTCATTTAAAGAAACAAGAGACAATCCAAAAATGCCTGTCTCTCCAGGGACGTGATGCTCCCTGTGACCTTCCCTCTCCCCTCTGGAGCAGCTCCCTCCAGCTGGGCTGGGGGGAGTTGCCTGGGCAGCCCGGACACCTTTGGCATTTCTGCTGCCTTTGCTGAATTTTGTGGAATCCCAGGATGGTTGGGATTAGAAGGAACCCTAAAGCTCATCAGGGACACCTTCCATTATCCCAGCTTGCTCCAAACCTGGCCTTGGACACTTCCAGGGATCCAGGGGCAGCCACAGCATCCCTGGAACCTGTGCCAGGGCCTCCCCACCCTCACAGGAGGGGAAAATTTATGTCTGGCAAGTGTTTTGGTCAAGGCAGGAGAAGAGAAGGTGAGATTCAGGAGGGAGGCTGCTGTTGCAGGTGTGGAAATGAGGTGGGACCCCAAAGCTGCTGCTTTCCCAGGGCATCTTTTCTGCTTGGTTAAGGCAGTTTTGGTACTGATTAAAAAAGGGAAAAGAGTGTAGAACCAAGAGGTGTTGGAGTGCTCCCCACCATGGGGGAGGTGTTGGGAACAGAATTAAGATGTTTTCCAGGCCCTTCCCCATCCCAGCACTCTCTGGAGCCACAGAGGCTGCAGAGGAAGCTGCACTCCAAGAGAAAGGTGGCATTTTATGGCACTTGGGGGCTGCCTTGGAGAGTGCCCCGTGCTCCCTGCCAGGCTGGGGAGGTCACACACGTTCCTGTGGTGCCCCACCTCCTGTGCCAGGCTCTCTCCTCATGGAATGGGGCTGTCTCAGAGCGCTGCTCCTTTTGTTTCCCTATTGATCAGCAGCCAATCCATACCTAGAGGTCTATAATGTTCCTATGATTTAAACTTTAACAGTTTCATTAACTGTCAAGTACCTCTAGAGCAAAGGAATCCCATATTTTAACTCCTCTCTCCTTGCCAGGATAAGATTTGTGAAAGGAGACTTCTTTTTTCCTTTTTTTTTTTTTTTTTTTAAAAAAGCTTGAGAAATAAATAAATAAACCCCAGGCTTTCTAAAAAAAACCCTGAGGCCTCAAGATCTGACTAGGAAAGAAAGAAAACCATTCCAAGATATTTAATTGTACAGGGGGCTTACGGGATTGATCGAGAGCTTAGCTTTTTACAATAGTCCAGTGAATAAGAAATGCTCCTGACAAACGATCGATGATGGGATAATCACTCTTTATCCCCCCTCCTCATTGTTACCTCCTTTCTTCCAGGAGAACAGGGTTCAGAAGTCAAAAATCTTTATAGACGCTGCTTTTAAATTAAGCAGAAAATAGACATTGACATATTTGTTAATCTCACCTAAATCATTACTGGGCCTGGCTGGGTGGACTCGGTGGCAGGGGCCAGAATTCACCAGCGGGGCTGCCTTAAGTGCTTGTGTTGCCATTAAAACCAGGGAGCCTGGGAGTTCAACGTGGATAAATATAGATAATTTTTTATTCTGAAGGTTATAAGGGGAGCTTCTCTTAATTAAAACCTTCTTACTCGCATCTGAAGGGTTTAGGTAACATTTGTATTGGTAGGCACACAAAAAACATTTCTTCCCTGGGAAGGATCTTTGTCTGGAGGGGCTGTGCCTTGGAAAAATACAGATATGGGGTGTGTGAGCAGGCTCTGGAGTGCTCAGGGCACTGGGGAGCTCTTCCCTTTGGAGCAGCAGCCTTGGATTATCGTGTCTGTGGGAATGAGCCATGGAAGAGCAGCAGCACCCTGCAGGTGCAGTGGGATGCTGCTTCCCAGGATGCTGTCTCAGCTTCCAGCTGTGGTTTAGAGGCTTCCTGAGAGCAGATTAATACCTGATCTTCCTGCTCAGGAGCCTGGGCTGGAATTTCCTTGCATGAATTTGTCTGATCACCCTGTGTGAGCCCAGTGACAGTGAATTCCAGCCTTGGATTCTGCACTGGGTGAAGCTGGTCCCTCTTGGGGTTTCTGTAAAGCTCCTGCCCAGTGGTTTAAGCTGGGTTTGCTGGCTTGGGGTTGCCCTGGCTTGGTGCTGTGACTGCAGAGCCCCTGGAGTGGCTCTGGCAGGCAGCAGCCTAAAGGAGAACTCGCAGTGGTGAAGGTGCTGTGCCATGCTCTGTGTTTCCTGCTACATGAACAGCCTGTTGGGACATTATTCTCTTTTAGGAGTAAGTCCCGTAAATGTCACTTAATTGATGACTTAGATCGTTGGCATTTAAATGGAACAGAGTTTCCATGGTGAAAACACCCTCAGAGCTCTTGCCTGAGTGTCTGTGGCACTTTATCTGGCCTGGACCACAGAGGTTTGCTGGGCACTGCTGGGAGCTGATGCTGTGGGGTTTGACCTTTGGCTTTTCCAAGCTCTGGAGTGCCTGGAGCTGCACCCCAGGTCTGAGCTGTGTGTGGTTTCAGGCACCCCAAATCTGAGCTGTGTGTGGTTTCAGGCACCCCAGGGTTTCCCCAAATCTGAGCTGTGTGTGGTTTCAGGCACCCCAAATCTGAGCTGTGTGTGGTTTCAGGTACCCCAAATCTGAGCTGTGTGTGGTTTCAGGCACCCCAGGTCTGAGCTGTGTGTGGTTTCAGGCACCCCTGAGCTGAGCCCAGCTGACAGGAAGGAGCTGGAGGCCAAGCTGAAGGAGAGGGAGGAGTTCCTGATCCCCATGTACCAGCAGGTGGCCATGCAGTTCGCTGACCTGCACGACACCCCCGGCAGGATGCAGGAGAAAGGAGCCATCACCGTGAGTGTCCCGGGCCTTCCCGGGGTGGGGATGTTTGTGTTTTTGGGCTGAAAGTTGTCCTTGGAGTGCAGCAGGAGCAGGATTTGTTTTGTGTCCCTGCTGTGTGCATTCAGTGACCCTGACTGTGAGCTCAGAGCCGCACCCTGGGCACCACAGGACCTGGAATACATCAAAGATAAAACTCCAGGCATCCATGGGAGCCTCCAGGGCACAGAAGGGGACCCCAGGCTGGGTGTCCCTTGGGGCACGGGGTGCCTGCAGTGTCCCTGCCGTCCCTCACTCGTGTCCCCTCCCCTCCTGTGCCCACCCAGGACGTCCTGGAGTGGAAAACCTCCCGCACCTTCTTCTACTGGCGGCTGCGGCGGCTGCTGCTGGAGGAGGTGGTGAAGGGGAAGATCCACGAGGCCAACCCCGAGCTGACGGACGGGCAGATCCAGGCCATGCTGCGCCGCTGGTTCGTGGAGGCCGAGGGCACCGTCAAGGTCAGTGCTGGCCCTGGCCCCTGGCATTGTCCCCTGGCCCCTGGCATTGTCCCCTGGCATTGTCCACTGTGCTGTCCCCTGTGCTGTCCCCTGGCATTGTCACCTGTGCTGTCCCCTGGCATTGTCCCCTGTGCTGTCCCCTGGCATTGTCACCTGTGCTGTCCCCTGGCATTGTCCCCTGTGCTGTCCCCTGGCATTGTCACCTGTGCTGTCCCCTGGCATTGTCCCCTGTGCTGTCCCCTGGCATTGTCACCTGTGCTGTCCCCTGGCATTGTCCCCTGTGCTGTCCCCTGTCCCCTGGCATTGTCCCCAGCCTGAGCCCCCCCAGGGCTGCCACCCCTCCCTGGGCAGTGGGGACCAGCACAGACCACGGGGATGCTGTGCAGGGCTGTGCTCAGAGGGCAAGTGCTGGAGATGCTCTGGGGCTGGTTTTGTCACAAGCCTCCAATCTCAGTTTTATTTTATTTTATTTTATTTTATTTTATTTTATTTTATTTTATTTTATTTTATTTTATTTTATTTTATTTTATTTTATTTTATTTTATTTTATTNTTATTCTATTTTATTCTATTCGACATTTTATTGCCTCTAATTTTATTTATTTTGCTTAATTTTATGTATTTATTTCATTTTACTTTGTTATTATGTTACTTTAATTTTATTAATGTTTTTTATTTGTTTCATTTTATTTTACTATGCTGCTTTATTTTACTTTGTTACTTTATTTATTTTTCTTTACATTACTCTATTTTATTAATTATATTTTATTTTATTTTACTTTATTTATTTTAAATTCTATTTTATTCCATTGGTTGTTTTTTTTTTTTTTTCATTCTATTTTTTTTTCATTCCATTTTTAAAGTCCCCAACTCCCAGGGGTTCCAGGGAAGGGGGGGATGTTTTCTGGAGGGCAGCAGCCTTTCCAAGGTAGANTTTTTTTTTTAAATTTTTTTTTTTTCTTTTGGTTGTTTTTTTTTTTTTCATTCTATTTTTTTTTTCATTCCATTTTTAAAGTCCCCAACTCCCAGGGGTTCCAGGGAAGGGGGGAATGTTCTCTGGAGGGCAGCAGCCTTTCCAAGGTAGAGCCTGAGCTCTCCAAAAGCAGGCAGCTCGTTAGCTAATACATTACACCAATCAAGGAGAGTTATCTTAAGCCACAATTAATCTGCTCCCTGGCATATGTTGATAGGGAAGCATCATGCTGTTTCTTAATTAAAAGCAAACGGATTAAAAATGATTAATAAGAGTATTAAATATTCTCCTAAACTAAAAGCTTTGGGATTCTTGGGTAAATGGAGCTTTACACAGGTCTGGGGCTGCTTCCCGGGCTGGGTTTTCCCCCCTTCCCTGGAACCCTCCTTTGTATGCAGGGAATGTTTCTGCATGGCAGGGAGCAAAACCCAACGAGTTCCAAATCACAATAAGGAGAAAAACAATGAAATAAGCAAAATCTTGGAGTGACATCACCGGGCTGAGACAATCAGAGACATCGTGTGAAAGGAAATAAAACAATCCTGGGCTTTCTGAAGTGTGTCAGGAGCTGGGATGGGCTCTGGAACCAAAAATTCATCCCTGGCAGAGGTTCCAGAGCAGCTGTGGCTGCCCCTGGATCCCTGGGAGTGTCCAAGGCCAGGCTGGGAGCACCTGGGACAGTGGGAGGTGTCCAGGGACAGGGACACAGGAGAGGGAACAGCTTCAGGCTGGGCCAGGGGAGCTCCAGGTGGGAATTGGGAAAATTCCTCCCTGGGAAGGGCAGTTCCTCCTCCCTGGGAAGGGCAGTTCCTCCTCCCTGGGAAGGGCAGTTCCTCCTCCCTGGGAAGGGCAGTTCCTCCCTGGGAAGGGCAATTCCTCCTCCCTGGGAAGGGCAGTTCCTTCTCCCTGGGAAGGGCAGTTCCTTCTCCCTGGGAAGGGCAGTTCCTCCTCCCTGGGAAGAGCATTTCCTCCTCCCTGGGAAGAGCATTTCCTCCTCCCTGGGAAGAGCATTTCCTCCTCCCTGGGAAGAGCATTTCCTCCTCCCTGGGAAGAGCATTTCCTCCTCCCTGGGAAGAGCATTTCCTCCTCCCTGGGAAGAGCATTTCCTCCTCCCTGGGAAGAGCATTTCCTCCTCCCTGGGAAGAGCATTTCCTCCTCCCTGGGAAGAGCATTTCCTCCTCCCTGGGAAGAGCATTTCCTCCTCCCTGGGAAGAGCATTTCCTCCTCCCTGGGAAGAGCATTTCCTCCTCCCTGGGAAGAGCATTTCCTCCTCCCTGGGAAGAGCATTTCCTCCTCCCTGGGAAGAGCATTTCCTCCTCCCTGGGAAGAGCATTTCCTCCTCCCTGGGAAGAGCATTTCCTCCTCCCTGGGAAGAGCATTTCCTCCTCCCTGGGAAGAGCATTTCCTCCTCCCTGGGAAGAGCATTTCCTCCTCCCTGGGAAGAGCATTTCCTCCTCCCTGGGAAGAGCATTTCCTCCTCCCTGGGAAGAGCATTTCCTCCTCCCTGGGAAGAGCATTTCCTCCTCCCTGGGAAGAGCATTTCCTCCTCCCTGGGAAGGGCAATTCCTCCTCCCTGGGAAGGGCAGTTCCTTCTCCCTGGGAAGGGCAGTTCCTCCCTGGGAAGGGCAGTTCCTCCTCCTTGGGAAGGGCAGTTCCTCCCTGGGAAGGGCAGTTCCTCCTCCTTGGGAAGGACAGTTCCTCCCTGGGAAGGGCAATTCCTCCTCCCTGGGAAGGGCTGCCAGGCCTGGCACAGCTGCCCAGGGCAGTGCTGAGTGCCCATCCCTCCCTGCAGGGATTTAAAGCTGTGTGGATGTGACACCTGGGGACAGTCAGTGGTGCCTGGGCAGTGCTGGGGGAATGGTTGGACTGGGTGATCCCAGAGGTTTTCCCAACCCTAAGGACCCTGTGGCTCCCTGGTTCCGTGTCCCAAAGGTGTGGCAGGTTCTGGGGGTGCCAGGGAGGTGCCACCACGGTGTCACCGCCCCCAGCTCATTGTCATTCTGCCTTTGACTTGGTTAGTGATAACAGAGAAGGATAGTGCACCTTTAAATGAGGAGCTTTGTGTTTAATTACCCAAATAAAATGACATAAATATGAATGAGTGCTAATGGCAGTACTTGCTTTTCCGGAAACCATTAACAAAATGATTCTTAAATGATTTGTAAAGAAAATGAGAGGAGAGGAGAGAAGGCTGTTAGGGGCTCCTGAGTTATTACACAGCCAACTATCTAGCAAATATCAGGTGAAATGATCTTGTGAAAGGCAAAAAGGGGCTTGTGGCTGAGGGTTCCAGACACCCCGAGCTGCTCTGCCGTGCCCAGGGAGCTGCTTGGCTCCAGGGCTGGGTCCCAGGATTGCTGGGGACACCAGCACAGGGACAGGCTGGAGCTGATGGGGACTCACAGATCATTTAGCACTGGGAGAACCCCCAGAGCAGCTGCATCTCAGGTCAGCCACGTTCCACCAGAACTGGGGCAGCAGATAACCAGGGAAACTGGGATTTATCTGGGACAGCTCCTGGGATTTACCTGGTGCAGCAGCTCCTTCTCTGCAGCACTGACCAGGCACCTCCTTGCTTCCCTTCCATGACATTTATGGTGGGATGCAGAAGAAATAACGAACCTGCGGACTTGCGCTGATGTTAGGTGTGTTTGGGGATGCCCAGGCAGGTGTGTCCCCCAGAGCTGCCACTGCAGGGACCGTGGGGTGCACCTGGGCTGTGGGCAGGCTGCAGGCTGAGCTGTGGGGTTTGCAGGCCTACCTGTGGGACAGCAACAAGGACCTGGTGGAGTGGCTGGAGAAGCAGCTGACGGAGGAGGAGGGCGTTCGCTCCGTGGTGGAGGAGAACATCAAATACATCTCCAGGGATTACGTGCTCAAGCAGATCCGGAGGTGAGTGCAGGGAGGGGATGTGGGATCAGGGAGCTCCTGCCCTCTCCCACCCAGGGCCACACGCTCGGGATTCCAGCAGCGAAGCGTCCCGAGGGAGCTCTGGGCCGCTCCCAGCCCGCCCGGGGCCGTGTCCCCTCACAGCCCCACGTCCCAGCCCCCCGGAATTCCTGCCGGGAGCTGCCTCGCTCACCTCTGTCCCCTCTGCAGCCTGGTGCAGGCCAACCCCGAGGTTGCCATGGATTCCATCGTGCACATGACCCAGCACATCTCCCCCACGCAGCGAGCCGAGGTGGTGCGGATCCTCTCCACAATGGACTCGCCTTCTTCCACGTAAGGGCAGCGACCCCGGCCCCGCCCGGCGCCAGGAGGGACCCGGAGCTGGGAGCTGGGAGCTGCCCTTTGTCTGCACGGCCCGGAGGCTCAGGGAACGCTGCTGCAGTGACAGTTTTAGTTTTTCAAATCAGGCTGACCAGAGGAAGCGTGTCCTTTGGCCAGGGACACGAGGAAAATGTATAAACGCGAGCGCCTGCGGAACTGAGTCCCCGCTGTCCTCCTGTACCTTATTTATTGAACGGAGCGGGGCTGGGTGCTCCGGTACCGCGAGGCCTTGGCCCTGCAGGGACACCCCTGTCCTTCCAGGGACACCCCTGTCCTTCCAGGGACACCCCTGTCCTTCCAGGGACCCCCTGCCCTCCTCCCCTCTCCTCCCCCGTGCCCGGCAGCGGCAGCTCCGTGCTGACAAGTGCCAATGTCTCCCTGTCCCCTCCCCGGGGACCCCCTGCAGCCCTGGCTCTGTCACCGGTGATTTGTGTGTCACCCTCTGTCAGTGGTGGTTTGATTTGTGTGTCCCACGTCTGTCTTGTCTCCTAGGTAGAGGAAAACCTTTAGCTGCTGTTGGCCAGGGCTGTCCCCGTGCCCCCAGGAGGCTCCCGGGCTCCCCAGGGCTGCGAAGGTTTTTGGGGGGCAGGAATTTGGGGGCTGAACCCCCCTGGCTTTGCCTTTGTGCCCAATTCCTTTAGAACAGGCTGTGAATTGTGTGAAAGGCCCTTCTGGGAGGAGGTACAAGAGACCAAAGTGCAGCTGCTCAGCATTTCTGCCCTCCCTTCCCTGATGTTTTCAGGGATAGTGGATGGAGCAGCCCCACTGTGTATCCTTGGTGTAAGTGCTCATCCCTTTCCTGGGGCAGCAGGAGGAGAGGGAGGAGAAAGGACGGAGCTAGAGCGGGGTTGGAACTGCAGGAGGAAATCCCAGGCTGAGGATGTGAGGAGAGCTTTTCTCCATCGTCCTGCCCTGCCCCAGAGCTGCCTGTGCTTGGCTGGGGAGGGGCTGCTCTTACCTGGGAATGTGAAAAAACCTTGGGTTTGGTATTTCATTCCAATGGTCAGGGAGATTTGGGTGGCAGGTGAGTGCAGGAAAGGTCCCCCCAGGCTAGCCCTGATCCCCTGGTTCTTTCTACACTTTTTTTATGTAACAAAAGCTCAAAGCTGCAGTGCTGGAGGGAAGCACAGCCCACCCTTCACACACAGGTCTGGGCTCACCAGTGATGGTCCTGGAAGGATTTCAGATTTTCCAGCCCCTCCTTCAGTACAGCAGGAAGGGCTGTCTGTCAGAAGTATGGTACATCAGAAGGGCTGTTTTTATGAGAGAATGGATCAATGATGCTGCCAGTGCCTCTCACCTCTCCTTGTTCCTCCTGAAGTGCAATGCAGCCCTTCTGCCTGTGGTGCCAGTGACTGGAGGTGCCAGCCCGGGGTCGCTGCTCCCCTGCCACCTGCAGGACTTGCTTTTTCTTAATAGTTAAGAACCCTAATTTGATTTAAGAGATTTGTTTTATCCACTAGAGCCCCCTGAACAAGCCCCAAAGACGCTTTTGCTTACGCCAGGGTGGGCTGCAGCAGGACACACGGACAGAGAATGTGTCAGCCAGGCAGGACCGGGACTTGGGGGGCTCCTCCCCTGTCACCAGGATCCCCCCGTGCTGCTGTCACCTGAGTCCCCTCTCCAGGACATCTGCAGGTGCAGTGGGAAGTGTCCCCTGCCCGCTCTGCCACAGCCTCAGCCCCATTTCAGTGTTACAGCACCGGCTCAGGCCCCACTGAAATTTGGGGGGAAAGCTGCTCCAAAAAAAACCCCTGCTGGGTGACATGGGGGTGTGGCACTGGCCCTGGGGGTCTGGGCCTGCTGGGGACCTGTGGCAGCACCAGGGGTGTCCCCAGGTGTGGGGGGGTCAGGGCAGGGTGAGCGAAACCCCCCGGGTACGAACGGTTCTCGCTGGTGCTGAAGTATTTCACTTACCTCAATTTCTTTTAATAAAAAGAATGAATTATGGCTCTGTTCTGTGAGTGGAGTCTGTCACCCCTGTCCTGGGGGAGCTGAGCTTTGCCTGAGGCCAGGACAGGTTTCTGTGGAATCCCTCCAGGTCAGCTGTGCCCCACCTGAGTTCCAGGTGCCCCCAGGTGTCTCCAAAGCTGATGGTGCCATTCCCATTCCCATTCTCCATCATTCACTGACATCTTTAACATCACAGTGAAGGGGACAAACAGGGAAAAGCCCCAGACCCCAGTGAGTGCTGCTGAGCTGGGAGGATTCAGGCCCCTGTTCCCAGGTGTTCTGTGGGCAGGGATGGTGGCCCTGGGTGATCTGGGGACCTTTTCCAGCCTCACTCTGTGCCCTGGCCAGCAGGAGCCTGCAGGGAAGGGCCCACCAGGACTTTGGCTAAAGGATGTCCCTGGGTGGGAGCTGATCCATGAACACCCTCTGGAGGTCTCCACATGAAAGTTGACCACAAAATTTGCCCACAAGAGCCACCACAGCTCCAGCAGTTGGTTTTGCAGGTCTCTCGAACCAGAATCGTGATAGTTAAAATTTGGGGGGTGGTGAGGGGACAGACCTTACTGAACTCCAGCATCACATTTAAAACTCTTTAGCCTAAAATATCTCCATATTAAAATGCCAAGAAAAGACGTACCAAAGCTGTAAGCTCTCCAAAGCCCAAGATCAAAGTGCCATCATCTTTTAATGTAAACCTTTTGTTGCATCAACAGTCTTAAGAGGGATGAGAGACATCAAAATAAAAACTGAGACAAACTGGGGCTTTGTAGCTGTTTTTTGTTTTAGTCTCTTCTCTCAATTTGGGCCATGAAATAGGTCAGCTCCATTACTGATCAGCCTTCCCACAAATATTTAAAACAAATTGAATTGCACACCCAATACCCATCACAATTACGCCAGGCACAATAACTAAATTAGCAATTCAACAAAATAATTGGAAATGCGATTCTCTCCATTCCAGAGCCTCCCCCGGGGCTTTGGCCGATCTATGGGGGGAAAACTCTGCTTTACTAATTCTGCAGCTAATTAGAGACACACTTGTAAATGAAGTTGTTTGTCTGAAAGTTGAAATTCTTTGCTGTGGCGGGGTTGGGGGGAGAGGATTAACACAACCCTCTGTCCCTCCCTCTGCACATCCCAGTCCCCAAAACACCTCTGCGTGTTTGGCTAAGGTGTAATGCCCGTTTGTGGAGGTACTAATTAGCAGCTGTATCATGCATTAATAAAGAATTAATATTCTATACGGGGAGGGAAGATGTCACTCGCTGTTAATTGGCAGCATTAGGAAAACTTGGTGGAAACCACCCCGGTTCTTCTTCTGTGTGTCCCTGAAGGCTCGGGGAGCTGTGCCCATCCCCTGGGGCACCGAGGCACAGAATTCCCTGTCCCTGCTGTCCCTGTCCCTGCTGTCCCCAGGCTCCGGAGGTGCCACCACCCCTGCGGGCACTCGGGGGTTGCACTTTTCCTGCAGCAGCTCCACGGCAGCTCCGGGCCCTTTTCCTGCCCTTTTCCTTCCTTCCCAGCGAGGTCGGGGCCGCAGCGGGGCCGGGCTGTCCCCGTGTCCCCGGCCCGGGAGGTGGCGGGGATGGGCACGGGGAAGCGGCTGCTGGAACAGCGATAAGTGAATTCCAAAGCGCTGCTCTTATCTCCTCCAACAACAGCGGCCAGGGGTGATCGCATTTAAAGCGCTCCCTATTACCCTTTTAACATCACAGCCGGGAAAAGGGAACGGGAAAAAGCCAGGGAGAGCCCCCGAGCTGCGGTGCAGGCACAGGGAGGGTGGCACAGGGACAGGGGTGCGGTGCCCGCGGTGCCCCCAGAGCTGTGGGTTACACCAGGGGGTTTGTGCTGCCGGTGACAGAACCTCAGCTCCCTGCAGAGCTGGCCCTGATGGGGACAGGACGTGGCACTCCCGGGATTTTCCATGGGAAATGTTACCCCAAGGGATGGGGAGGCTCTGTGCTGGAGCTGAGCCAAAGCAGGGCTGCTCAGCTGGCACAGGGGGCAAAAATCAGCTTTTCCCTGTGCCCTTGTGCCCCTGCTCCCACAGCTCCTGGGGGCTTTGCCTGGAGTGGGCTCTGCTGGACGTGGGGGCATTGAAATCCCACAGGATCATCAGTGAATTCCGGTGCTTTTCTGCCTGGACCAGAGAGCTGGGCAGGGAGGGATCACATTGGGACAA
Organism: Aegithalos caudatus; assembly: GCA_013389925.1. Classification (NCBI taxonomy): domain Eukaryota; kingdom Metazoa; phylum Chordata; class Aves; order Passeriformes; family Aegithalidae; genus Aegithalos; species Aegithalos caudatus. Next base: position 50,868 of record WEIU01001106.1, on the reverse strand, counting down.
GCAGCTCCCAAAGCTCTTTAATTGGAGTGCCCAAACCCCAGCCAGGACCAGGATAACCCTGCGGGACAAGCCACGGATCAGGGACACCAGGGAAGCCCCATTTCTGACAGCTCCCAAATTCCCAAACCCCCCACATCCCTCACAGGAGTCACCTCTGTGTGCTGGCATCCTGCCTGGGATGTCACAGCCACGCTGGGGACACTGGCCCAGAGTCCCCTGTGAGAACTGAGTGTGCAGGAGCAGGGCTGGGCTGGAGAAGTCCCCAGGATCTTCCTACAGCAGCAAAATCCTGGCACATCCCCCAGTCAGGGCCAGCAAATGTCCCTGTGTGTGTTCAACAAGCAGAATGTCAGCTGGGAGCTCTGGAGCCTGCACAGGAGCACCTTTCCTCTGTTTTAAGGCCGTGTTAATTATGGAAATGACATTTAAATCCTCTTGACTGGTGAAAAATGAAGTCACACATCCCAATATGCAGCCAAGCACCACGACAGGGCACTGAACGCCCCCAGTCCCCAAATCTCCAAGGTTTTAACCCAACCATGGGGGGCTGGATTGTCTTCCTGCCCCCACACTGTGCCCAGGCTGCAAAATCAAGGTCAGGAATTCAAAGGGAATAGTTAAAAATGGATTGTCTTTGGGAGGAAGCATTTCAGGCTGGGCAGGGCGTGCTCAGCCTCTGATTTAGCAGGGCTTGATGCTCCTTCAGGGAGGATTTTAGGGACAAACCAGAGGCTGGAGAGAGCCCAATCCCAGCTCCTAATTCTGCTCTGCTTCTTCTCCATTTGTGACTTTTCCAAACAGCGACCGATACAGCTCCGTCCTGGGGGGAAAAGTGCAGAGGGAAAAGTTACTTTTCAAGGTCAAAATGGGAGCAAAAGGCTGCCACAAACCCTCCACTCCTTCAACAGGAAAGGCCTCGTGTAATTAAAAATGCATTTGAGAATCTTTATTAATAAATACAGGCAGAGGGGGGAACTTGTGTGAGCCCAGTCCCAGGCAGGACAGGAATATGGAAATATTCCAGCGTGGCTGGATATTGGATCTCCAGAGAATGAGGGTTTCTGTAAGTTTGCCCTTTCCAGACAGGCTCTTCAGTAAGAAAACAAGATTGAATATTTTAATAGGATGTACGGGGCTGTGAGGAGGATTCAATCACACAGCCAACGTGGGGCTGTAATTTAGTTTTCATACATTTTCTTGGACAGTACTTGAAAAACAATGAAAATGACCCAGCAACAAGATTCCAATTAATATCCCATGTGCAGCAATTCTGATAACAGGAGCAAATTTCCCTTAAAAAAAAAAAAAAAAAAAAGAAAAGTGGGCTGGTGTTATTTATCTTTAATTTTAGAAGCAGAGAACGTGAGCTGGGGGAAAGGAAGGATTCTTATAACCAGGTATTTCTGGGGAATAAATGGATTTTCTCTACCTGCAGCTCCTAAAGCCTCTTGGCTGCACACAGGGAGGGGAGTGCTGGGTACCCAGATGGGATTTTCCCTTCCAAGCACAGCAATATTTGGGTTTGGGCCCCATCCCTGCTTGCAGACACCTCCATGGGAGGGTTCCCTGTCAGCTTCCAAAGGGGGAATTCCACGTTTAACAGTGGTGGCAGAAAAACTTCCCCAGGAAGGGAAGGGAGGAATCTCAGTGCCAGCAGTGCAGGATGGATGGACAAGGGTTTGTCCTGCCTGCAGGGAACAAAAACCTTCCTTAAAAACCACCCTAAAGGCATTTGGGAAAACGCAGAGGGGCCTTGCTCCCCTCTCCAGGCTCTCTGGGCCTTTCTCCTTTCCAAATTAATTCATTTTTTTTCCATCCCCAGGAATGGGAGGGAGCTCAAAACCAACATTTTGCACATTTTGGGGAACCCCATGGGAATTACTCAAAGGGAACAAAGCTTGTGTCTGCCTGAACCCCAAAAGTGCTGCTCTGCAGCCTCCCTGGCCTGGGGGAAAACCCAGGAGGAGAATTATTCAGGTTTTTGTCCTCATTCCTGTGGGTTTGGTGCTCTCCTGTGGGTGCAGGAGGACAGGGATCTATGGTGAATTTGCTCCAATCCCACAGATTTGAAATAAATATCCATTTTTCAAGCAAGCAGGGCCCGGGGAGATCTCAAGGAAGAATTTTTCTTTGCTGGCAGAGCAGTGTTTGCTGGCACTGACAGGCTGTGACATGGAAATTCCAGGTTTTGGGGTCAGGGGGATTCCCTCATCCTCCCAGGAATGGCACTGGCAAAAGGAATGAAGCAAAATCCCAGTGGATTTTGGATAAGGACACAACAGGCAGAGAGAAATCAGGTAACCCCAGCACTCCCAAACCAGGACAAAAATCTCACCCTAAAAAGAGAATATAAAATAACCCAACCCTTTTTTTTTCCCTCTCTCCTCATCAGCCAGGCTCCCTTTTTTCTTTTTTTTTTTTTTTTTTTTTCCCAGCCTCTCCCCTCAGCAGGATTTAACCATGCAGAGAGTAAAACTCATCAATCCTCCAGGTTTAACCTTGTCTGTGTTTCAATTCACCAGGGTAAGTGCAGATTTTAATACTTTCAGCCCCCTTAAGGCTATGCATAATGAACTTGGATTTTTTTTTTTGGTTAAAAAAATATAAAATTCCTCTCCTTCCACCCACAGATATTAAACATCAGACTTGAGCCAGTGGGTTGAAACAGGCAGTGCTACCTGGGGCTGGGGAAAGGTGACTTTAGCAGAGGAGGTGTGCAGGCAGCCTGTGCTGAGCAATCACCTGGGCAGGTAATTAACACAGCTCCTACCCCAGGTGCAGCCAGAGCAGCTCCAGACAGGGGTCTTCCCTGAATTAAAATTTAACTTACCCTTTATTGCAACCCACAAAAGCAAGTAATGAGCACTAACATTTTTATTTCTTTTAAACTGTCATTTAGGCTGTAGAGGGGATAATTACCTCTTTCCACTGTAGTAAGGTTTTATCACCCTTAGTGAGGCATTTTCTAATTTAATATTTTTACTGTATTATCATAAAACCTGTTTCTGGAAAAAATGATCAGGAACCACACAGCCATTTGCCATAAAACATGTGTGTGTAAGTACCTTGGCTTAATTATTTATGCATCTCTTCCAGAGGCAGGGGATGGCCCCTCCCCACCTGGACACTGCTGCTCCCAGGTCAACAAAACCATTTTTAAAAAATGAAATAAAAGCAGCTACAGCCAGCCCAGGTGCTGAGAGTGCTTCTTCCCCCTCCAGATCCCAGGTACTACAGACATTTTACAGGCACAACAGAGAGAAAGGAGTGTCCTGGATGAATATTAATAGCTGCAGCACATTTCAGGAATCTCTGTGAAGCATCAAAATCACAAAAGCTCCCAGCAGATCCCCAGGAATCTCCTCTGCCCCCCCTGCAGCTGCACCAAACACTCCAAGGGGGAACCAAACCTGTGCCTGCACATGGGAGGGGAGCAGCCAGTCATGTTATTTCCTTTTTTTTTTTTAAATATAGTTCTGTAAACCACTGGAAAAACAATATTAAGGGGGAAAATTCAGTTTCTAGGGGGTGTTTTTTTTATTAAAATAGCAATAGTGCTCCAGTCACTGCTGTGCTCTTTAGTAAAAATACCCTCCAACCAATTTCTCTGCCTTTTCCCAAGTACCTTTCGCTGCTTCTCTTCTTCTACCAAAAAGATAATTTAGAATATGCCACAAGCAGTACTGAAATGAGCATTTCCCCCATTCCTACTGCCATCCTCCACTGGGAACTATGAATTTTTAATTCACAAAAACTGGGAGAGAAGATGGAACATAAACACCCGTGGAAAACACAGCTCCTGATGGAAACTGAAGTTGGCTGATGGTTTCCTTGGAGAACTTTGGCTTTCTGTCTGTACCAGAGTGGCTCAGCTGCTCACACCAAGTGTGGGGGTCAATCATGGATGGATCACTCACTGAAGAATTGGATTTGGTCTCTTCCAGCCTGGAATATTCCCTGAAATGTTTTGTCCCCTAGTGTGAAATTCAGATTGAAATGCCCAGCAAGCAGAGCAGGTACCAGGAAGACAAAACGAAGCTGAAGCCTTAAATTTCTCACTAAAAATCAGTATTTCTCTTAGAATATGAAATGAAATGAAAGGAATTCCAGGTGAGCTTGGTGTGCTCAGTGCCCAGTGGGTTTTACCCCACTCCAAATCCCAGGCATTGCTGCTCCACACCAGGAAAGGAAACAGGCTGAAACCATTTATTCCCAATTTCTACCCAAAGGCTGAACCAGCTCCAATTCCCAGGCAAACCCTGAAGCCAGGAGGGATGTGCTGTGCATCCCCACAGCCCCCAGCACACATTCCCTGCCCCAGCATTCCCAGCTGGGATCACTGGGATCACTGGGATGGGCTCCAAGGGGCTGTGGGGCTGCTGCAGCCCCAGGAGGTGGCACTCACCCTCCTCCCGGAATTCCAGCCATAAATCCCAGCCCAGAGCCCCCCGTGGCCCAGCCAGGCCTGGAGGGGCTCAGGGGGGCTCCTGCAGCTCCCTCCCTCCCAGCAGGTCGGGATCAGCTCCTCTGTGCCTCTGCAGATGCTGTAAATTACAGGAGGTGACATGTGACCCCTGGCCTGTCCCCTGGGAGCAGGCACAGGGTTTATAAATATTCCAGAGAGCTGCTCCTGGCCCTGAACAAAGGCACAGTGCACATCTGGAGGGGCTGGATGTGGGGATGGGCTCAGGAGAGGGGGACAGCAGAGATGGAGCTCCAGCCACTGTCCCCATAACCAGGGGTTCATCCCTGCCACCAATTCCAGCATTCCCTCAGCCCTGAGCTCGGGACACACACATGGAGCACAGGGGGAACCTCCCTCATCCTGATTTTGGCCCCAGCCCCATTTTCACAGGAGCTTTTGCAGCACAAAGCACAGAAGATGCAGACACTTCCAAGCTGCTCCACCGGCTCGTGTTCCAGCAGCTCTGATTTCCCAGGAAATCCATCAAATGCTGCCTTCCCAGGCTGGTTTGGGACGGGTGTTTGAGCAGGGCAGGCTCTGGGATGCTGCAGGGAAGTGCCCTGTGCAGAGGGAACCATTCTTTGTGCTCCTCATATTCCGAGGACGATTTCCCTCTTTCACAGCTTGCCTGTTTTATAACAGATTTGATGCAGGAGAAGACAAATTGTCTCACAAAGGAAAAACGACAAATCATCTCGCAGCCCTTAACAGGTTATTTTTTTTTCCCCCCTTTAAGAGGGAAATTTCCATACCAGAGGCTCCTGTCTTCTTGCCAGGGATGTCAAACATCAGCTGTGGGGACAGGATGATCCCAGCCCAGAGCCACAGCTGGGTCACACTCCAGGCTGGCAGCACCAGCCCTGGGCTGCACCTCCAGGGGCTGGGGGGGGGTAAATAAAACAAAAATCAGGCACAAAGAGAAAAAAAATTCAAGGCCAGGTTGGACAGGGCTTGGAGCAGCCCAGGACAGTGGAATGTGGATGGGCTTCAAGTTCTCTCCCAACCAAACCAGGCTGGGATTCTGGGATTCAGAGCTGTGGTGCTTCAGGATCAATGCAAGCAGGTTTAGTTTCACAGGATAACGTTTTTCCTTTGGTTCCAGACTGCTCTCCAGGCTCCTGCTGCTCCCTTTGTTTCCTAAAGCAAAGCCAAAGCAGGACATCCTCTCTTCCAGGCTGGGCCTGAATGAACTTGGAGGCATTTTCCTCACACCAGCAGGGTCAGTGGGGTTTGTGCCCAGGAGCTGCTGGCCCAGTTCTTCCAGCAGGAAGGGTTTTGCTTCCTCCCAGGAATTCTGTGCTGGTGAACACCCTGGATTGACAATCACAGAGCCCAAATTCCTCCATTAATCTGCTCTCGTGGTGTTTTAATACCCCAAGTACAAAGTCAGCCAAGTTAAAGGCTGGTATCTCACCAACCTTTTTTTTTAGATTTTTTTTTTATTATTAAACTCTTATGTCATATAAGTAAATTAATCTTTTAATACCAGGATTTCCTGCTACGTACCCCCCTCTGCTTGCAGCAAGACACTCTGTGACAAAGCAACTGCACTGGAGGGAGAATGCTGATTGGGAAAATGCACAGGATCCAAGGGAAAGGCTCTAATCCAAACCTCTCTGGCAGCTGGATAATCTGGGTGTTAATTCAGGCTCCCAGCAGGCAGCACTCTGCCCCTGCAGGAGCAGCACTGGGCGGGAGGATGGAGCCTGGAGCCAGGGGGGTCAATTCCTGCCCCTGGATGTGGAATTTGAGGAGGTGATTCCCACCTCACGTTGTGGGGACACAGTCCCATCAGAGCCACCTTCTTCCCTCTGTTCAGCTCATAAAGGATGCAAATTCCTCCTCCCTGATGAGGATCCATCTGCAGAGGCACAAACCCACCTACAGAAAACGGGATCCATTCCCCCTCCTTCCCCCAGCTGTAAATCCCTCTGGAATCCCAGGTGTCCCTGGTGTCCTGCCTGACTTTCCTGCAGCAGAGGCTCCCCCAGAGCCCTGGGTGCCAGGTTTAATGATGATGTATGGGTGCCCTCCCCCTGGGGGGCTCTGGGGAGGGGTCACACGTGTGACACCGCCAGCCTGTGTATCAACAGCAAATTATAAACCATGTCAATCCCAGCTAATGCAAAGCTGTAATCCTCTTTAACAAGAGATCAAATCAGTGCCATGAGTTATGTTCATTCTGTAATCTGATAAGAAATAGAGTGAGCCTCTAATAAAAGAGTAATGAGAGCCCTTAATGATGCTGTTAAAAGGTAGCGCCAGTTAAAATATTGCTGTTGTTCCAGCTGATTAGATCACTGTTGCATATTTGCAATCTTGTTTTACCTGTCAGAATAACCTGAGTTGTCTTGGGAGATAAAGGTGTTTGGACCAAACATCTGTGTCCTTAGAGGATGTCTCTTCCTGCAAGTTACTGTCCTCCAGAGGTGAAATTGGGATGTTGATCAGACTTTGCAGTAATCTGACAGCAGCCCTTGCTGTAAGGTGTCTGTGTTCAGCCTCTGCTCCCCTCACACAGGGACAGAGCAGAGAGCTGAGGGTTTGTGTGCCACAGCTGGCAGACAGGGAGGATAAACCCCAAAAACACACACAGCTCCTGCAGGAACACAGATTCACCTGGGCTGGGAGCTGGATCCAGCCAGGACTGGGAATTCCTCACCTGCCCAGGTGTGCAGGGGCAATCCTGAGCCTCAGCCTGCCCATAAATAAATACATCTGCCTGCCACAGGAGCTCTCTGCAAGGGCACACCTGTCTGACCCCTGAAAGAGGAGATTCCAGGGCAATGACTGCACAGAAAGCCTGGGTTCAACCTCAGCTCCAACCCAGTGCTGGGTGACATCTGTAGGAATTCCCTGAGGCATTCCCTCAAGGATCTCTGGACCCAAAAGCCTGTGGAGATGGGGCTCTCACCTCTCTGTGCCCCATTCCCAAAGCAGGGATTGGCCTGCTCCCAGCTCTGCTGCACAAGGAGCTGCTGAACATCCTGATGATGGGAAAAACCCATTTCAAGGGAAGTTCAAGAAGGGGAAACCACACAATGCAAACCCAGGAGAAACCACAACCAACCTTGTCCTGCCCAAGACAGCTCCTCTCCCCTCTGGACAACCCCCAGAGCACACTCCCAGCTTTGCCTTTGGATCCTTGTCCCAAGGAAGAGCATTTACACAGCAATGACCTTGGACCCATTAGAAAATCCTTGGCCCAAGAGGACAATAAATGTGTTAAAGTCCATAAACACACACCCCAAGGTAACCATAAAAATCACCTCCCAGTGCATGCTTTAAAATACTACCAGAGAGGGGTTAAAAAGGAGGAGGGCTGGAGGCCACCAGTGCCCCACACATTACAACATAAAATATGTGAGCACGAGGTTAAAGAGCCCTGCCCATGCTTGGGGTGCCTGGAAAATGGGCAAGGGGAAGATTGATTGCCTCCAGCAAGGCTGTTATCCCCACCAGCAGCAGGAGGGAGGCACAGAGTGGCAGGGATGTTGACAAAGGCACTGATTTGACTTGTGTGTTTCTCTCCTCCAAGTCAGGCTGTAAAATCTGCAGTGATCCCCTTCTCCTGGCAGTGCCCAGGCTGCTTCTCCTCACAGGGAATTCTTTCCTTTCTGTCTGCACAGCCAAGCAAGAACCAGAACCACAGCACCACTCACTGCCTGCACTCTGCACCACCCACATCTGCAGACACATATTTAGTTATTTACTGGCATTTTCCTGGTGCCTTCCTGCCCCTGTGGCCGCTGGTAGAGCTCAGAGGGAAAGCTCTGCCAGCTGTTTCTACATCCATTTATACACAGCTCACTGGCACTGGGAAATCTCTCCCACTACAGCACAGTGGCCTGTTGATTAGAGGTGCATTAATTTGGGGGTCCTGCTTCTTAAGTGCCTGACCAGGAAAAAACATAAAACTGGCTCAGAGCTCAGTCACATCTCAGTGAAGTGTACATGTGCATTTTCAATCCAGTAATTCACACTTGCAAACAGTAAAATTACCTGCTTCTGCCACCAAGGGAAGCTGTTACCACTGCTGCTTCCCTCTCCAGCCTGGCCTGTTGTGTTTCATTCAGATGTTGAATTCTTCTTGCCCTGTGTGGTCCAGCTGTGTGCTGGACAGAAGCCTTGTGCCAAGGGCAGGGGCATTTTAAACAGAGAGGTGACCCCCAGAGAGTGGCTCTGGTTTTCAAACAAATGACTGAGAGCAGCAGATCTCTTCATGTGGGGAGAGCTGAACCAAAACACCACAAAAAGCCCAAATTTCAGACACCCACTGCAGTGTTTTGGGTGTGCTCTGGGTATGGGTGCAGACACAAATGGTGTAAAGTGGGGAGGAAGACAAAAAGCAACACCCAGCTTTTCACAAGAGTTCCCACTCAAATGTGCAAGGGCTGCTGCAAAGAGGAAACAAGAACCTGTTCCCACCTGGAATTGTGGTCCTAAATCACAGCAGAGGGAAATTGAAGCTAAACATTAGGACCACATGGCTGGAGGAACAGCTTGGAGCCTTACCATGTTTCTTTTTGTGGTGAGAGGATCCAAACAATACTGAAAAATCAGAGCAGCTGGGCCTTGCTCTCATTTGAAAAAATAAAATAAAAAAAGAGAGAGAAAAAAACCAAAGTAAAGCAACTCTGAGAAAGATGCACTGATGGAACAGCACAGGTCCCATGGACACAAAACTTCTCATCCATAAGTCCCTGCAATCCCCCAAAAGGCAGCAGCAAAAGGTATTTGGTATTTTGCAGGTATGTGGTTTCCATTTCACAAACAGACAAATGACATCTCTCCCTCACAAAGCACAAACATGTTCCACAACCCAGGGGAAAGACGTTTCTCAAGCTTTTTCCATCCATTCACTGGAAAAATTATTCCACCTCCTTCCCACAAAGAGCTCAGCTTTTGGAGGTTTGGGTTTAAAGATTTGGTGCTGCTGAAGAAATATGGGTGGATGTGTGGGGGAGCTGTCTGGTAACAATGCACAAAACTTCACTGGTGTTTCCTTTCCTTTCCTAATTACCACATTAAAACATTATGGTCTTCCAATAAAATTCTTTACTCTTTAAATAGAGATAAACACAAGCAACATAAAAGCCTTGAGTGTATCTTGAGAGAACTATTCCAGTTAATAACTGGGCTAAGAAAGTGCACATTAACCAGAATATAGAAGCTGCCATTTCTGTTAGAAGCTCTTTTAAAGTTCTGATTCTACCTGAAGGTACCAGGTAGCTTAGCTGTGTATTTCCAAACTAATTCCATAAACCAGGGAAGTTCCAAAATGGGAGGGGTTTCCAAAGCAGGAATCAGGTGCTGAGATTTATGACAACTCCTTGTTTGGTGTCACAGTAATTACAGAGTGAAAGCTCAGCCAGGCTGCCAGGACAGATGTGACCAAGACACCCAGGCTATGACACCAGTGACAAATGGGGAACTGATAAGAAGGAATGGAGAGGGTGACAGGCTGAAGAACAGGTCAATACCACGCTGTCATGGAGCCATTTGAGAAACATAATTAATCTCTTACTCACCTGGCATCATCATTCATTGTGCACTGGTCAATAGGTGCCATGAAGCTCACCAGCTTGCTGTGGACATGGTACCTGAGGAGAGCAGCACATCAGGGATGCTCATGGGGAGGAAATGCTGCTGGCCTGAGCAGGAACTGCCCAGCTTTCCTGGGGGCTCATCCCTAAGCACTCACCAGCTGGAGATGGAAATTCCCCCTCCCTGCTCAGAGCAGGAGTGATCAGAACTGAGTAACAGCAAATCCCTTCTCATCCCACCCATGAGCTGTGTGTCCCAGGAGGACAAACAGCCCCTCATTCCCAGCAAAGGGAGAGGACAGCAGCACCCATGAGCTGTGTGTCCCAGGAGGACAAACAGCCCCTCCTTCCCAGCTGAAACCTGCTGAAACCTGTGCCCACTGCAGCAGCAGCTCCAGCATCCATCTGCTCCCCCTCCTGCCCTGCTCTGTGCTCTGCAGGACAGCAAAATCCCACTCTGGAGCCATTCCCAGAGCTGGAAAATCTTACCCTGAGTAAATGGAGCATGTGAGAATGAGGGAAGGAGACAGGAAAAGGCCTGTGCAGAGATGGGATGGGGCACACTGTCATCAGCAGAACACTGCTGCAAGCTGTCCTGCACCTCCAGGGAGAGCATCCCCTTCCCATTTGCCACCCTGGGCAGGGATTTCATGATTTATATTCAAGGACCTGACATAAAATTTAACAAGGTACTGAGAACCTCTGAAAGAGAAGGCTTTAAACCCCGTGTCCAAGGGCAGGGGATTCCAAACCCTGCATTTGTGTGCACTGCCTGCCCCAGCCTGAGGTGCTTCATCCAGGCTGCTGCTATTTTTAGAGCTTGACAAATAGCAGGCAAAAGGATTCACTAGCATTTGCCCAGAATCACCTTTCCACTCAGCCACCTCTGCACTCCCTTTTGTTTGCCTGTGCAGGAACACTCCCTGGGGGATGCTGAGCTCACAGCCCATCTCAGAAGGCTCTTCAGGCACAGCCTCACACCAGGGCTCCTCTGCACTCTGCTGCCTTTGGCACTGGCACTGGAAGGAGCCCTGGTGCAGGGATGGAGTCAGGAGCAGCCACAAACAGCAGGGCACAGCCTGGGCTGTGTGCATGGGGACAGGGACAGCCTGGCAGGGGCTCGTGGCCACTCAGGTACAGCCCCTGGCAGCAGCTCTTTGTCCACACCTGATTGCTTTTTAAATCAGGACTTTGCAAACCCCAGTCCAGCAAGTGTAAAATATTTCATTTGGTGGAGAGAAAGACACCCCACAGTGCAGCAGCACAGATGAGAAAACACTGATATGTGAAAGAGGTGGGCAAACATCCCCTTCTCCAGCTGGAATTTTGGATGAACTTATTTCCCCTCTTAATGCCCACATTTCCCTCGTGTCAAGTGGAAGACTGACTGCTTCTGGAAGCACCTGAAGATCCTCAGCCCCTGCAATAAACACTGCATCCAAACAGGCTGTAATATTGAGGCTTTGCTAAAAAGGGAGAGTTAAGGAGATAGATGCAACTTGGTATTAAATACTTGGCTCTCCAGGATCTCAATGGCAAATTTCAGCACTGCTGTTCCAATTTTAGGGAAAGAGAAGGAAGAACAGAGGGTCAGGGATCTGCCTGGGGTGTCACCAAGTCTCTCAGTGGAAGCACCAACTATTTAAGAGCACCCACTTGGGCTCTGCTGTTCTATTCTGGAAAATGCAGGAGCTTCACTGCATCTTAACCCCAACCACAATGAGACACTCTTTTATCCTTATTTTCCCAGTCAGAGTCAGCTTCTTTAACTTTTAGTTAAAGAAGCAAAAAGAGGCACCTAAGATGCAAGAGGCAACTGAGTGAGGGGGAGAGCTGCTCTCCCAGGAGTGCTGAAGGCACAGACTGCACACAAGGAGAGATTTCCCCATTATTCCTGGAGGTTTATGAGGCTGCCTCACTTGTGTGATGTTGTCAGGAGTTTTGACTGAATCCTGAATATATCCAATTATGTGTGATGCTGACAGAAAAGAATATTGATAGTCAATAATTACAGGCTTTTCAGGCCAACAAAGTAGCTCTTCCCTCTTTCAATAAATTATCTTATGACATCTATCTTAAAAATTGCTATGCCAGGCCAGACCCAGACTGACTCCACTGACTTTCTATCAGATGCCATCTAAACTCAGGATTTATAGTTTACTCACAAAGGATGGTTAATGTGGTGGATTTTTCAGGAAGCAGAACAGCTTTTCAGCATCCTCCCTCCTCCACCACAAATCATGCTGATCTCAGGGAGACTCAGAGAGCTGTTCTGCAAAGAGGGAAACACCTCCTGCTCCCAGTCTGTCTCCCTTCCCTTCCCACGTGGAAGATTCTTCCACTGAGTTCCACCCAAGTGAGTGATCCAGGAGGGAAATGATTCAGACATGAGGGAAGCTGTGATGTGAGCTACCAGCAAAGAGAGAATTGACACCAAATTGCAACTGGCACTCAGTGAGAAATAGGGATTTACCTGAGGTATTCCTGCACATCTTCCCCTGGAGGTGCTGCCCACGTCTCAGCCAGGAAATGTAAATTGCACCACAGGGTTTTAGTGGCTCCCTCTGGAAATTACAGCCCCAAATGGCTCAGGGACATGTGAGCACCTCTCTCTGCTGTTTCCTCAGACCCTGACTGGAGCTGCATCCCCCAAGCTCTCATTCCAGGCTCCAGGAACATCAGCATTCCCCACTGGCTGCCCCAGAGCAAGAAATGCCCTCCAAGCCACAAATCAGCCAACATCCCCAGAGCCAGCTGGGGTAAAACACACCCAGAGCTGCCAGACTCTTTTTTTGGGGCAAGATCAGGACTTGTGTGTGCTTGCAGAAGGTGTCACCCACCGGATTCTCCTTCCTTTGCTGGCTTTTCTGTCCACTTTCTTCTTTATCTTGCTCCGTAGCTTCTGGATGGCCAACCACTGCCTGGGAGATGCAGAACAACAGGAACACAACTTCAGAGCCACTGAACACTCCCAGAAAAAAACCCTCTGATCCACAACTGTATTAAAAGCTCTACTTCTCAACCAGAACTTCCTCAAATCAAAGAAGTTTCCAGCAGGGAAAAACTTCTCCTGGTTATAAATATTTTTTTTTTTAACTGAAACGAGCGTCATCTCACCTGATTTATACAATGAAAACTCGACATCAGGGAAAAAATCTAACAAAATCCAATTACTGCAATCTTAATATAATCTTAATTACTGTAATCTATTTTATTGTAAAGTCAGATAAATGTACAATGCAATCATCACTTAAATGTAATTTTGTCTATATCGTGTTAAATCACAGTGAATAACTTTCCATAATATTCCAGACGTACACAAAATAAATTTGACACACTGCACTAAAATCTGGGTGGTATTTTACAAGAAGAAAAGTTGTTTCACCATCAACAAAGTTTCCTGATGCATTTTCTTCCCCCAAAATTGTTTCAGGGAAGAGCCCAACTCCAGCTTTTCCAGCTTTCCCTGGCTTTTACACTTTTCTTAATTAGAGCCCGTGGCTATTTCCATGTACACTGCTCATGAAGTGGCATTTGGAAGATTCTTTACTTTTTAACTCTAGAATTAAACAGAGAAATAAAAGCTTCCCTGCATGAAATTATATTTTACTTCTACATGCAGGGAACATTCCCTGATACTGTTTTAATTGTACGGAATCTTTTCTTACAGGAGGGATACACAGGAATTGCTTTAACCAATGTCAGAAGGTTTATTCTTCTTAAACAACACCAAAGCTGAGTTAATAAAGGGACAAAGCCAAATTTCAGCAGTGGGCAGCCAGTTTTTGTGCCACTTAGTGCTGCAGGAACCACTGAGAGACAGAAATACCTGGAGCAAACCTTTCCAGTGGGGAAATATTTGCAGAGGACCACACACAATCAGCTTGGAAGTCAGACTGGGTGATCCATAACTCAGGAGTGTGTCAGAGAGGGTGAGCTTCCTGCCCTACGTCCTAAAGCCTTTTTCCAGATGAACTCAGTGTTTTTCCCCCTGCAGTGAGCTGGACTGGAAGGGCACAGGTCCCTGTGAGGGCAGGGATGTCACAGCCACCCCACTCACCTGCCCATGGCCACCTGGTCGTTGGGGTCCAGGGACATGGTTTTCCTCTCGATCAGCTCTCGCAGGAGCTGCAGGAAAGACAAAAAATCCCATCTGGAATAAGCACAGTTGTTGTGTTCCCAGCTCTCACAGGTGTAAGAGGAGAAGCTCAGCCCCACAGGGCTGCCCCACACCCCTGGGGAAGGGCAGGGGGAATTGGAACAGTTCCCAGGCAGAAGCAGGGCAGCGATGCTGGCTCGGAGAACAGCACAGCAAAATCCTTTTTATAGCTACAGCAGGAGTGCTCAGGCAGCCTTCTCTATTTCTTTCTGTGTCCTGAGGGCTGGGGTTTGTCCTCTTTGCTTCCTGCAGCCAGAGGATGTTGTGAACAGCCTTTCTGGATCCTTGACTGGTGCTGTGTGTTTATCACCACTCGCTGCAAACTGTGCGTGCTGTGCCCTGGGTATTGGCCAAGATATCAACACAAGGAACAGAAATAAACCCTCCAAAACTATGGGGAACAAGCTGCTTTATGGATACCTACATTTCACCAACCAGGGACATTGCTGCCTGAAACAGACCCACCTGGAACCAGAATCCAGGGAAGAAAGGATGCAAGATGCTCTTCCTCCACCCTGTACTTCCCTCTCCTTCGAGGCATACATCACATTACCAGAAAAAAAGAGTGATTCAAACATAATTAAAAACCTNTTTTTTTTTTTTTTCTTCTCTACTTGCTTATTTTTGGAGATTATTACTGCAGCAATTACATTTAAAAATTCCAGGAGCCAGGCCACTGGTTTATTATCACTAGAAAACAGCAAGCTACTTCTCTGCCCCGTTTATCTGATTGATTCCCAACATCTTTCTGGCACACAATCTATCAGTTTATCTCTGCCACTTCATCACAGTCACTTCTGGCAGCTAAATACAAGATCCAAATCCAGTGTTACACAGACATACGACACAGTAAACCTGTGTAACACCGCCACTCTGCAAACAGCTGCCCTGAAGGCTAAGCAGAAATGGGATCTTGCTTTCCAGTCAATATTCTGTCAAAAGCAAGGTGGGAGGGAGGCTTGGAGCAGCAGCCACAAGTGGTGCAGAGAGGTGAGGGTGGTTTGCTCGTGCTGCAGCAGTGAGGGCTGTTTGCTGTCTGCTCTGGTGCTGCTCACAGAGGAGCTGCTGAGGTGCAGGTGTCACACACACACACACCCTGTGCTCCCAGGACATTCCCTGCAGGGCTTGGCTCCTCCTGCTGGCACAGAAATCCACCCTGAAACACCAAGGAGTGCCCCAAGGTGTCACAGTTGTGCCCACGCTGAGAACAGGGACAGAGGGCAGGGCTGGGTGGGATTTTGGGAAGGAATTCCTGGCTGGGAGGGTGGGCAGGCCCTGGCACAGGGTGCCCAGAGCAGCTGTGGCTGCCCCTGGATCCCTGGCAGTGCCCAAGGCCAGGCTGGACAGGGCTTGGAGCTCCCTGGGACAGTGGGAGGTGTCCCTGACTGTGATGGGGTGGAACAAGATGAGCTTTAAGGCTCCTTCCAACCCAAACCATTCCACGATTCCAAGATGCATTTTTGGGGCAGGTTCCCAACCCTGAACCAACTCTGTGGACCTTGGGGCTGACAAGGCCTTCCAGGGCTCCAAATGTTCTTCCAGTGTAGTGGCAGAGCAAGTCAAAGGTGAGGGTGGAAGGAAAAAAAAAAAAAAAAAAAAAGCAGGAGCAAGAGGGAAATTAGGAAATGGAAATAAAAGCTGTGAAGCATCTTGTTACATCTAAATAGCGAACGTCTCCGAGCTGAGGTTATAAATCATACTAACAATGGTTACTAAAATAAAAGTGGATGTAGCCAGAGGCTACCACTGAAAAAGTCAGGGCAGGCCTGCCTGGCTGCCTTTGGTCTTTAAGGATTTGATTAGTTTTCTGCTTTCTGGTTCAGAGTGCTGCATCCAGCCCGTGCTCCAGAGCCAGCCAGGGCTCGGGATACAGAGTGAATGATAAATTCATTTACTGAATAAAGCAACGCTGTTTTCCCAGCACAAGACTTAAACCACTTCCCAAACGGTAATATTTCACTAAGCCTGGCGATTCTGCTTAAAATTTATTAGTCAAAACAGAAAACTCTCATCAGACCCCATATATTCCATTAGGAGTGATATATGGTGTCTCCCAATGTCTAATTATTAACTAGGAAGTGTGAGTAAATCACCATCAGCGTTAAGCCCTGATGTGTGAAGACAGAGTTAGGCAATTCCAGCATCAAGAGGCTTTGATTTGAAACAGATCCTGCTTTGCTTTCCCTCCTTCACCTCTTCCCTGAACTTGCAGAAGCTCAGCTCAGTCTCCCAGGGCAGCAAACACAAGTGCAGGGAAGCACAGCCCCATCCCACAGCTCCCAATCCCCGCTGCTCCTGCCAAAAGCTGGGAGCAGGACAACAAACCATGGCAGCAGAGGGAAGCTGTCAGTGCCAGCTGGATTTTCCTTGGCTGGAAGTGCTGATGTTTGCCAGGAGAGCTCCTGCAGAACCCAAACCCTGTCCTGACACCAAGATCCTTGCTGGAACCACTGAAGTGCTTCCCACAGAATTCCCCCAGAGGATTCCCTCCGTGCCAGCTGGAGAGAGGCACACCAAGTCCATGGGATGGAATCAGAGGGACTTGGAAATGCCATCAGGGTGATGCTCAAGGGTAACAGAGACTCATTTCTCATTTGAGAGGTCAATTTTCATTTTAGAGGTTAGGTCTCATTTTCATGCACTATCTATCAGTGTTTCTAATCCCACACTCGCTGACCTTTCTGATTTGCAGACCCCTCAGAATTTCCAGTTGAGACAAAGAGCTAAGGAGAGCTGAAATCAGCCTCGTGACAAAAGGCTCACTTGTCTTAGACCTTACAGAGCAAATCAAATCAAATTAAAAAAAAAAAAGTCCATCTATAGATCCCCTTCCAAACTCCTGCTCGGCAGCCGTGTAACCACATTTCTACCAACACCAGAGAAAATTCAAGTTTGCAGCTCAAATATTATTTTAAACCCCCTTGAAATGCTTTGTAAAACCTTAATTTTTATATTTAATAAAATTCCAGCTGGAATCACTGGACAGCCTCTTTTTAAAACCCACTTTATTCAAATTCAGGTTTGTGTAGGATGCACAGATTTGCCTATTTTCGAATAACCCATTAAGAGAAGCTCCAAATCAAGCTTTAAAATGTGTTATTAACCATCTACCCAGCCATTTGAAAGATACATGCCTGTGATAAGAGTATTGTATTGCCATTAACCTGTGGGATGGTTCGAGACATCTCTTATTCACACAAAACTCTAAATGCATCTAATTAAAGCCACAAGATCAGCTGTCCATATTAATCACTCACCGGTTTAATTAAGGTAAACCAGCTTGTCACAAAGCCAGGCTTCTCTCTATTCCTCACCATTATTGACTTTTAATAGTTCTCTGGATTGGTAATTCCTTGTTTATGGCATTATCAGATTCCTGGGAGAGGGCACCACGCTGTGGGCCCAGGGAACTGCTGGGGACATTCCCCCCATCAGTGAAGTTTTCCAAAGAGTCACACAGGGGGGTTTAAGGATGCTGGCCTCTGGGAAGGCTTTGGTGTTTCCTTGGATGCTCCCCTCCCACTCTGGCTCCCACAGCCAGGACTGGGCTGTCACAAAATGCACACCACCACCAAAACCAGGGGAGGAGGGAGCAGGAGAGCAGAGGAAAAAAGGGATTATGGATATTCCCAATTCTCCTTAGGCATACCTGCTGCCAGCAGTGATGAACATTTGTTCTGGGAAGAGCTGCTACCAGTGGAACACTTAGCATATGAACACTAACCTAATTCCTGTTGGAAATAAACCAATTTCCACTCTCTCCTTTACCAGAGGAGTATTTCAACCTAACAATAAAATCTCCACTGTAGCATGTCAGAGCAGCAGCTCCCTGGTAGCAGGCTGGAATTTTAAGTCCTAATGCTGCAATATCAGCTGTAATGAATTCTACGTAAATATGACTTCTAAAAATAAAAATCCTTTTTCTTCCCTAAAAACCACGTATGAAGGAGGATTTAAGGGAAAAGGAAATGAGCTCCAGCCTCTCACTGCTGCCAGTAATGAGGAGCCTTCTGAAACACTTTAACTATTCCCACCCAAATAAAAATATTTCACTGCATTATCCAGCTCAGCTTTCCATCACCATCCAGTATGGGTCATCACAAAAAACCCTGTAACTGCTTATAAAACAAGTGAAGAATTGGAGAAAAGGCAAAGTGGGATGAACAGGCAGGAGAGAGTTAAATCCTGAATCATCACAAAATTCCACCAGACCCACCTGCTGAATTCTACTGAATATTAAGACCTGGACAAGAAAATTGTTGTTTTTTTTTTCCAGAAGAAAAACAGATTAATTAAAGAGCTTTTTTTTATTATAATCTATAATAAAACAGTATAGCTACTTATTCTGTTATCATTAACTTGTGCACATTCATCAAATCTAGTTCATTTTTACTTGCCTAATTTCACACTGACACACAGAGGAAGCTGCTTTCCAGTGCTGCTCTTTATCTGAACGTTTACCTTTTAAGCAGTAATCAAAACAAATTAATAACTATCAACTGCCATTCAGAAGAATGAAAACGATGCCAAGGAAAGCCTGGCTGTAGATTTGAACAGGAAGGGAGAGGCAGGTGCTGAAATGCACGCTGCAATCAGCTTTATGCACAGGGGTCAGGGGTTGTGAGCACCCTCAGCTTGGTGCTGATCACTCCTGCAGGAGCAGCTCCCTGCCCGTGTTTTATTTCCATGCCCACATGCAATCACACACAGACACAAAAGCACTGCTCAGTTGTGACCCAGGGAAAGCAGAGCCTTTCAGGCCCTTGGCAGCTCCATTGTGCTGCGCTCTCCCCGCTCTCAATGCGTGCTCAGCTCCAGCTTAGCGCCCTGACAAAATAAAGGAAAGCACTTTATGAATCCAATTTAATTGGGGAGGTGACAGAAAACACAGAGCCCTTTTCCCCAGCCTTATCCCTGCACTGGCTTCAGCTCCAATCTCTGCTCCAACCTCCAAACCCCCCGGAGCACGGGACAGGGACCGGGGCAGCGGAGCAGGCTGCCATCCCCATCCCCAGGGAGCTGCACGGATCCTCTCTGCCAGGGAGCACTTGGGGGATGGAGGAGAGGAGAAGGGTGGAAGGGAGGGAGAGCAGGAGGGAGAGAGAGATCAAAAACAAGCCCAGCAAGAGAGGAAAATGGATGTGCAGCTGCCCGGCGGCTCAGCAGATGTCTGTGTGTGATGTACGAGGCCGGGAGAAGCTGTCGGAGCCGCTGCCAAGGACTGGGAAGTGATTAAAGCCTGCACCAGGCTAAGCACCATATTTCCAGCCTGTGGGGTTCCCAAAGTGGCACCCATGCCCCCTGTGCCTGGCTGTGCTGCCAGATGTTGCTGGCTGGTCCTGCTCCTGCAGTTGGAGCAGCAGGGAAGGCAATCTGGAACGCTGCCTTCCTGCCACCCATCCTTCACCTCTGCCCGGGCCTCAAACTGCTCCAATTTGCTGCCACTTCCCTCTTGGGAAATGGCCAAGATACAGTTGTGCCTGGCAGACCCATTTGTTTTACTCAGGTGATTCTCTTCCCTCAATGACCTCTATTAGTTTAAGTTTTAATTTAGATTAACCCCGGCACCCCAATTAACCAGTGAGGGGAGAAGCTAAGCTGGGCCTGCTCATATTTCTGAAATCACGATTTAGCACAGTTACAGTTATTAGAGGGAAAGATGGGGACACTCATCCATTGCTGTTTTCTTTTTTAAAAAATTAACATTTCATGACCAAGAAGCACCTTCTCTGCACAGGTCCTTGGTCTGTCAGCTCAGCTGTTTCTCCACTCCATGAGTGTTATACCAACTTCATTTATTCTGTGTTCTTAGGGTACAATCTTCCCCCAAAGCTGAGCTTCTGGGCCACTGGGAACCCAAATTCCACCTCAGCATTACCTCAACAGATTTGGCCCCCTCAATCCCTGCTGCCAACAGGACAGGCCCTCTCCCATCACCATTTGGCATCCTCACATGGCAACAGCTCTCTCCTACTCCCCTAGCACTTTACTGGCCACTCTAATAACTATTCAGATCAAAAAAAAGTCTGTCTTTCCAGTGATATAATTGATCTTTGTTTAGTCCTGAAGTCCAGGCTCTGGTGGAACATCAAAGCAGGCAGAGGTTTTCACACACTGGGGAAGGATTTAGTGACATATTCCTCAATATGTGACAATTCCAGTTCTTCATAAAGCTGGCACTGTCTTTATTCAATAAACTACAAACACAGTGTTCCCCTGCACTGAGTGCAGATTCCTTGCTTCTAAGAATTTTGCAAAGAAAAGGAATAACTGGCCTGGATCCAAGCTGGCCCAATTCCAAGAGAAGTGCTGGAGCAGCCCAGGAGCTCTCCCATTCAGCAGGTAAATGAGATGATTTAGGCTGAGACAAGAGCAACTTTCAGTGCCCCTGAGGATCTCCTGGGATTGTTTTTCCTAAGGGGGCTCTGCCCACAGAGAACAGTCACCTGCAGAGAATTCAGAGCCTTTTCTCCTGTGCAGCCACATTCCCCAGGGAGAACAACAGGCACAGCTCCTGACACACTCCAGCACCAGCAGCAAGTTCACACCCACAGGGCAACTCCAAACTCACACAGCCCTGGAGCAAAAACTGAGAGCAGAGTGCCCTGAGGGACTGCCAGGGATTTGGGGTGTTAAAACAGGTAAGTGAGTTTTACAGGTAAGGAGAAATATGGAGCACAGAACCAACTGCATTTTCACTGTGAGTATTAAAACCCAACTGGAGCTGTAATTCCAGCACACATTTAGCATCACCTACCTGGTGATAAAAGTCATCATCATCAAATATCTCCTCATCGATGTCCTTCAGGTGCCTGTTGGAATCTGAGGGAGGGAGGACTTCCTGGAAGCACCAAGGAAATATGAGAGCTCATGTGTGCACATTTCTGTCCCTAACCCCAGAGACATCACGTGCAGCAGCTTGTAAACACACTTGATGATATGAAGGAATGGGGGAAAACTCCCAACATAACCAGCTTTTAAGGACCAGGAATACATTTAAAGGCAAGGCAGAAACGCTGCCAATGCCACACTAGATTTATGATGCCTTTACTGGGAAATAAATAGGACTGTGCAAAGTCTTTCTGGCAAAATACTACAGATATTTTTAATGTAATGGCAAGAATACATCTTGCAAGTCCAGTAATTCTACCTGATCTCTCAGAATTGAGTATTTATTCATTCTTAAATACTAAATTAATAACAGGCTTACTACTAACATATTCTGTAGGTTATATGCAGTATGATTTTAAAAGGGATTCTCTGGGTTAAAGACTCTAAGCTGCAGAGTGAAAACCAAGTTTTGCTGCCGCTCCCTCAAAGGTGAGATTCAGTGAGCAGCACAGGAGGGCCACAAGCTCAAACCTTGTTTTCCCCTGCCAGGAACTGGGACAGGAGACCCTGCCAACACCGCAGAACTGGGATTTCCATGTTTTTACTTAACCATCACACCGCAGGAACCAAAACTCAGACACCTCCTCCTCCTCCCACCTCCCGAACAAGCCGCACAGCTGCCCAAAGCTCTGCCCGCTCTGCAGAGATTCCCAGGAGGACAGAGAGCCCCAATCCCCTCCTTACCGAGCTGCCAGGGCCAGGCTGAGGGGCTGGGGCAGGCTGCTGCTCCTGCTTGCCCAGCACGGTGTAGAGGGAGCGGCGGGTCTGCGTGCGCCGCAGCAATCGCTCCCTGTCCAGCAGGACGTGATCGATCTGCGCCAGCACCGAGCGCTCCAAGGCTCCGAAGCCCTGCACGGCATTAAGCAGTGTCAGATAACACACACTGCCTCTCCTCCAGGCACCGCTGCTCCTCTATCTTTCCATGTTCCAAAGGGGAGGAGGGGGTCTGGGCTCGTGGCGGGGATTTCTGAGAGGGTTTTTTATTTGTTTCTCCCTCGCTCTCCCTTCCCAACCTGAGGCAAGTTGACGCCTGGCTTAATAAAATGCCTTTGCTGTTCTGGTTCAGATTAACTTCTCGATGATTAATACCAACTCAGAGATGTGAGGAGACCCTGGATCTCTGGGTGAAATGATTACCCATTGTATTAAAGCCTACACTTCATGGAGGAGGAGAGCCTCAGAGGGCCCTGCTTCTGGGAGGAACCACAAACAGCTCCTGCAGCAGCAAGAGTGACATTTTCCTGGAGATTATTTGCTGTTGGAGATTGGCTGTGATGCCACGTCTGGTTGAGGGAACACAGAAACTACCATGAGTCCCAGAGTGCTCCAAGCCCCATCCAATCTGGCCTTGGACACTTCCAGGGATGGGGCAGGCACAGCTGCTCTGCAGATGCCAGGGCCTCCCCACACTCATAGGGAAGAATTTATTCCATGTATCCCACCCAAATTTCCCCTTTTTCAGTTTGAACTGGCTCCCCAGATCCCTGCTCCCTGAGAGCCATGCCAGCACACACAAACCAGGCCTTGCCTTCCCCATTTTGCCCGTTGCCAGCTTTGTCTTCTCGTGCCACTTCTGCAGGGTGCTGTTCCTGTAGGTCCTGAAGTCCCTGTAGCGCTTGGCTATGAACTCAGGGTACTCCTCAAACTTCAGCTTCCTCTTGGGGAGGCTCCTCCTCTTCTTCTGAGCCTTCTCCACTGGCTCCTCATCGCTGCTGCTCGGGATTTCATCCTCACTGGAACAAAACCCCTCAGGATAAACACCCTGTCCCTCCCTAATGTGTGAGTCCTCCATGGCCCCTCCACCACCAGCCCACACCACCCTGGTATTTTTGTTAAAAGCCCCATGGTTTAGCCTCCTCTGCTCCATTATCAGAAATATCACAAAGCAGACTTCCCACAAGGCAGAAGGAATAAAAATAACAGAATGTCTGTCCCCCAGACACAGCAGCAACTGAGAGAGCAGCAGGTGAGGGTGGTCAGGAAGGCTGGGCACTGTTTGCTGGAGACAAAGGGCTCAGAAAGATCTTATCTCTTTTTGCATTTACCTCTCAGTTTTTGCTTGCTTTCCATCGACCAGATGCCTGGTGCCTGGGTACTGATAAAGCAGCTCATCCTGAAGCTCCACCAGCACTTTCAGCAAGGCCTCCAGGGTTTTACAACCTGCAGAGCAAGAGACACAAGTGACAAGATCTGATCTGCGGGGGGAACTTTAAACCATGACCTGGCCAGTTTAATGAGAAGATTCTGATCAGAAAAGCAGAACTACAGGCCCAGAGATCCTCAGGAAAGAGAATGGGGAAGAAAAGATGGGGTGGAGGGGTGTAAATTGATCAATACATGGTGTGAATGTGATTTTAATGGGATGAGCAGTTGCACTCCAGGGTGTTCACACACACAAATCCTGAATCTGAAATCCTGAATGTGATGCTGTGTACCCAAAGGCTTTTGCAGCTGACGCTTTTCCTGTATCCATGCACTGCCTGTTCCAGTGGCTGTGGCTTCTCCAAGGACACACAGCTCCAGCTGACTGTGGGACAGGTTAACTGCACACTGCCACAGCATCTCCTCTTCAAAAATAGTTCTTTTGTGGCAACCAACAAACCTCCCTGCAGAACTCTCTGACAGAGAACAAGTGTCTGCCCAGGCCTACACAAACTGTCCCTTTGCACATCCATCACAGGGTCAGCCCTGCCCAAAAACCTGAACTGAACCTTCTCTGGCTGACAGAGCACGTGGGTTTGGGTGGAGAGCAGGAGCTGGGACCTTCCCCTGGTGCCTCCTCAGCCACTGGGGCTGCTCTGCTTAACTCCCCAACCTCCCTCTGTACGTGGCTCAAAATGAACAGGGAGAGCTTTTCCTCCACTCCACTTTTTCCTTTATTTCTGCTTTTCAGTGGGGGACAGGGAGATCATGGGCAGAGTGAACAGCAAATCTTCCTCAGGCAGACAGAGGCAGAAATGAGCCCAGACACTCAGAGGTCTCAATCTCCCGCGTGTTCCCACTGTGATATTGCTCAGCTGTCACCACCTTCAGATAAATGATGGCCTGACCTCAGTAACAGCAATGTCAAGGAGAAGATGCTTTAAGATTTTTGTTGCACATCAGCTGCTGGACTGGCCCTCCCTGAGCCCGTGGTTCATTACAGACACACTCTGACAACTCCTCCATATAAACCTATTAACGGATTAGGTTTGCTGCACTTGTAAATCAGACGTGTGCCAGCATCAAAACAATTCCACCAGACAAACAGACAAAAGCCCTTAAAAATGCATTTGTTGTAGGTGTCTGCAGCTAAAGCATCACTTGCAGGAGCCAAGTGCCCCCACCC
Source organism: Aegithalos caudatus (assembly GCA_013389925.1). Taxonomy (NCBI): domain Eukaryota; kingdom Metazoa; phylum Chordata; class Aves; order Passeriformes; family Aegithalidae; genus Aegithalos; species Aegithalos caudatus. The sequence continues at coordinate 26,479 of WEIU01001106.1, read as the reverse complement.
TAGCCTGAGTGCACAGCTTACACCAGCAAAATCCTTCCCACTGCCTGCAACACAGCCAAATGTCCCCAGAGCTTCCCAAACTGTTTATTTTCTCCCTGCTGCCTCTCCTCCAGCAGCAGTGCTAATGCACCCCAGGCAGCTTTGATCCTGGCAATTACAACTGGAGTAGCACTCCAGCCCCTCTGGGGTACAGCAGGGCCACGGTGAACAGGCAAGGAAATAAAGACAGGCTCCAGCTGCCCCAGGCCATGAGATGCAGACCCCAGCAGAAGTGGGGATGGGGAACAAATTTACTTGGAGTGAAGGGGCTGGAGAGGGCAGGGAGGACAGTGACTGTGTGTCTAACCAGGTGGGAGGGCTGATTATTCCAGGCAGTGGCTTCATCACCAGCCTCTTACAGCTGGGTGATTTCCCTGTTCTCAGTTCCTGTGTATTTAATAGCATCACTGGATGGCATTCTCACTTCTGCTCTTGGCTGCTTAAATGTGCAGTAAACCCAGCTTCAGAAGGCAAGTGTCACCCTCCTCTGCTCTCTTCCCACCTAGCCCTGCCCTACCCATCTCACATTTAATTCCAGAAGGGGTTGGTTTCTTCCCAGTCTCCTTCTCTTCCCTCTGAAGCCCTTGTCTGCCTCTGCTTTGGGGCAGAGTCTGGCCCCACTTGTGAACAGAGCAGCACAAACCAGAGCTGTGCCAGGGATGCAAACTGGGTCCTTTTGACACATTTGGACACTGACTGACCCTCCTACCCCCAGCAGGATTTTTGCAATGCTGCTCCTTGTCTGAAACAAGAACACAACAAACGTGGCTGGAGTGTAACTTCCAGCTCAGATGGGACCCAGTGTCAGTGGTGAGACACGACCTTGGAAGAGTCACTTTGAAGAGTCCACAGAAACCCCTTCATTTTGTGTCCAGGAGGGAAAAAGTTGTTCCAGATCCAGCAGATCAACCCACCCAGAACGCTGGGAGCCAGCCCCAGTCAATCAAAGTGTGCCTTTCTCTCAACACCCCTCAGATGCCCTCGATTATCCAGCCCTCCAGCCAGGCTGGAAGCAGCCCTGGAGTGTTTAGCTGCCCTCAGGGATAGCCCTGCCATGGATCAAAGTGTCAGGAGACCCACCAGAGATGAAACCTGTCCTGCTGCTCTCAAACCACACCAGATCAATTCTGCCAGTGCCAGTGGTTGTGGACAAACTGGAGTGGGGTGCAGGGATTATCCCAGAGCTGCCATGGAATCCATGCACTGCCCATGGGGATGGGCTGCTGTGCTCATCCAGGCTCCAGGCCCAGCATTCCCACAGCTTCCCACACAGGAAAAACCCCTGCACTCCTTTCCATGCCCCCTAAGGACAGTTCCACCTCTCATCTGACATTTCACCCTCCCAAGCAGCTGTGCAGAGCAGCAGGAGCAGCCACAGGGACACTGAATCCATGGAAAAACCCTTCCCAGGATGTACCAGCAGGAACCACCACCTCCCCAGCACACAGCTCCACTCCAGAGCCCGTGCCAGCACTGGAAATTAAGGATTTTTCCCCTCAATTGAATCTGAGGCTCTGGCATCACTGGAATATCACAGGCATGCAAGGCTTTCCATTCTCCCTGCACCTCCACAGGCTGGGGAAGAGCTCACACAGAAAGGCTGGAGCATGGCTGGCATTGGGATGAGGGGATGCAGAGCAAAAGCTGAGCTGGACAACATTGGGAGCATTTCCCTGCCTCCATGGAGAGTGCCCACATCCCCATCACACCACACAAACCAAGAGGAGAGGAGCCCAACCTCTCATTTCAACTGCTGCACACAATGAGAAGTACCTGCACATGGCACACAGGTTTATCCCAGCACTGGGATCCAGAGGGGGAAATCTTCCCTCCTTCCAGAGGGCTGTGGGACAGGAGTTAAACTCCAGGTCAAAACAGCCCTGGATGTGCTGGCCTCGGAACAATGCTCCCCATTCACATCCAGCAGCCAGCCACTTGCACTCCTCATCCCCAGCAATTAATCCCCCACCAAACACGTTTGATTAAATCTTTTCAAGCAAATCCTTTGCTTTGCTTTTGTTAGTTCACTTCTTGTCAACATCTATTAAAATATGCCTTTAATTCTCCCACAATCTTAAAAAACACCGATTCCACTGTCTTCAACTTTAATCAACTGTATGGCCGGCATTTTTCATTTCATAATAATGTGCTGTTTGGAATTCAAGAGGCAGGCTCAACATCAATCATTCGGCAAGAATTTTTCCACTGCAATAAATATGCAAATGAGGAAAGCCAGTCAGTCGTATTTCAGGCCCGACTTGCTAGTGTTTTAAAAAAGACACAAATTTATTAATTGCCGTTGGCCAGCGGAATCCTATTACTTTGGGCATTGATTACAAAGCTGTGTGAGTGATTATTGTGCAACTCGCAGGCTATCCAGGCATGAGGAAAAATTATTAAAGCAAGGCAGAGATTATCAACTCGGAATAACAATAAGCCTTAACATTTTAGGCCCCTAACTTCTTCAACAAAGAATTACGCCGCAGCTCCGGCGTATCATAATTCTGAAGCCTGTCAGTATTACTTTTGGAGCTTGCTCTCTATTCCCAGCAGCAGGACCACGTTCCCAGGCAGGAAAAGGAGGGGGAATTCCTCCAGGTGTCACAGCTCAGACATGGGGCTGTGGACAGAAGCTGGGATGTAATTCCCAGGGTGGGAGGAACCTCAGGGGCAGGGAAGGATCCCAGCAGCTCCAGCCCGGCACTCCTGAGGTCCCAAATCAACCTGGCACGGAAATAAATGAAATTATTCTGTTTGCTAAGCCTCAGACAGGAGCTCCAAGAGCCAGCTCACACCCAATGAGGTGATTTTTTACAGGTGGTGTGGTGACATTCCCATCTCTCAGACTTCAGCACAAAGCACCGGGAAATCCGTCCCAGTTTAGGAAATGATGGGAGCAACACTCCCCTCGTGCTTCCCAAAACAGTGAGTTTGGGGAATTTTACCAAATGATAGCAGGAAAAGGGCTGACTTTGCTGCTGACAGCAAAGGTCTGCTCCACACCCAAGCCCAGTTTGCTGGTTCCATTGGAATGCAAACGATGCAAGAGCCTTTGCAGAGGGGAAAATTGTATTCCCTGGGCACAAAGGAGCCAGGGCTGCACCCCCTCCCACTGCAGGGCTTCAGCTGACTCCCAAGGAGTCCCAGAACTGCCTCAATTTAGCCCTTTCACTCCAATATTACTGCATCTGACAGGGAGGACAACAGGATCAGACACAGATGAGTTTGCTAAAAGTAAAGAAAATAACTGGATTCAACAACAGAATAAAGGCTGGGTATTCAGGGGTTTATTAGAGGGGGAGGGGGAAAGCTGAGGGGGAGAGAAAGGGAAACACTTCCATGAAGTTCATGCTCTGCTGATTTGCCACAACCATCATCTTTTGATATCAGCCCAAACCAGGAAGGGGTTGGCAAAAATGAGATTTATAAAAACTGATGCTTTCCATTACTGGAAATGCAAAGCAGCTGACAGCACACATTCCTGCCTCTGCCAGCCTGGAGTCCCCAAGTACATGGGCAAGGAGGAGAAAGGAAGAGGAAATGTGAAATTTCAGAGTTTTATCTGGATATTAAGGCCAGAAGGGAACATCAGCCTGTCCAGACTGACCTCCCCACATAATACCAGGCCATTAATTATATTTATCATGACAAGCCCCGAGTTTCCATCTCAGGGTACCCAATTGCCAATTAATCCCAGTTAGCTGACATTTGCACACGCTTGTCTGGACACTTTTAAAGCCTTTGTTTCCCTGCATCCTGTTTGTGTAGTACACAGACTAACATGCACAAATATTTAGCTAAAATCAGTTTAATTAGCTATTAATCTTGAGAAACTCAGGTGTAGGCAAAGCTGTCTGAGTGTGGTGTAATCCCAGGGGCTGGAGTTCAGCTGGATCAGGGGCACCAAGCAGGGACTGTCCCAGCATTTCCTGCACTAAAATTAAAGGCAGATTTCAAATAAATCTCAGACATCACCACTGAACAACACACATGGCTATGGAGATCACCTATAAAATCAGTTTAGCACACCCATACATGAGGAGACAACAATTCTGCTCAAAAATACTGAATACCACAAGCTAAAAGCCTTGGCACTCTGTGAGGGAGGGCAAGAGTTGTTTTTTTCTCTGTAAACAGCCCTAAATAAATGTCCTGCCTTTCTCCCACACAGAATTCCTGAACAAACCACAGGCACTGATTGATGCCAAACACAAAACACCTTCCTGGTACCTCTCAATTCTGCCCAAAACATCACTGCCCTCACCACCCAACACCCACAGAGCAACAACAGAGCTCCAAAACTGAGCCTGGAGCCTCTCACTCCAGGGCTCTTCCCTCTCCCTCACTGGCACACAGAACACCCAGCAGGGCCCAGGAGTTTCATCCTCACTGAGACCTCTCCTCACCAAAACCTCTGCATGGTGTATTCCACAAAATTTAGAAAAAAAAGCATCTGATTCATTCATTTCTTTCAGCTGAGAGGAGAGACTTCATTAATGTCATCAGGCTTTGGCTCAGTCCCAAAAAGAGTTGAAAAGATTCTCCATGAGATCAGAGAGAAGAGGTGAAATTTGGGGACACCTGCATCCACATCCATTTAAATCACATCCAACCCTGCAGGAACTGACAGGGCTGATGCTTTTTGTATTCATAAAGTGTCCAGACTAATACAATTCAATTAAAATGAACTACCAGTTTTAAGTGGGCTAGATCTGATCACAATAATTTACACTCAGGCTTGAAACCCAGTTCTGCTGTCACACATTTGTGCAGGCTCCCAGTAAAATCTTCAAAGCAAGAATATATTTAAGTCCATGATCTTGCCTAGCACCAATTAATCCTGTAACTGCTCTATGCCTCTGGAAACTGTGTAATCTGCCTGTGCCTCAGTTCCTCCCCCTCCCTGTGACACTCACCCTGCTCTGTATTAATGCATTAACATCTCCAGATGGAGGTGTGGATATACTGGAGCTCTAAAAGCCATCCAGGAATAGAGGTGATAACAAAATTACCAGGGAGTTCTCAGCTGCTGAGTCCTGCAGGCTTCCCTTAAAAATTCCAAGCCTGTGTCAGTAAATCCCATTTCAACAGAGAGCTGCTCCCTACCCAGGTGTGTCCAGAGGAAGGCCTTGCCAGGCACATCCTCTCTCCCAGGGAGTGGAACAGCTTCTCTGGTACCTACAGACTGGATTTTAGCCAAAATTAGTCCCTGCTTCATCAGTGTCTTCAACATGTCTTACCTGGATGTCGTGGAGGATGCAAAAATATTATTTTAAAGACTGGGATGAAGAGAGCCCAACAAAAATCCTCATTAAAAAGACACAGAACATGCTCACACACTAACCAGAGACTAAACAGAATCTTTCCCTCTCCCCCAAATGTCAAAATATTGCAGGGCCAACCCAGAAGAAAATGAAGATACTCAGAGTGAAGCACTCAGAGAGGGAGGTCTAAAAGTGCTGTTTAGTCCCAAGCCACAGAATTTGTCATGGCACAGGTACCCACCCTGCTGTGCCAGAGCCCAGGGAATTATCCCAGATGGGAGCACAGCTCTTTCCCACTCACCACAAATTTCCACCTATTTCCACCCCAGAAACATACCTGGGTCACTCAAAGTTTTGGGAACAAAAATCCAACATCTTCATTTCCCAGAAGGCAACAAAGCCCTGTGTTTGGGTTTTTTTTTTTAATCTGATTCACTTTATTCAGGTTTATTCTATTACTCATCACAAACCTTGGTGAAACTTGACCACAGCTCTCCAAAGTGTAAATAAATTAATATTTATTGTCCCCACTTTTGTTCCTCCACTGAGAAAACCCATCCCCACACACCCTGCATTTCTACTTGTACCAAACCCACTATTTCTTCCATTTCTTGAAATTATCTGCAGCTCATGCTGAGGAACAGAAATGTGGGATTCTGGTATTTTCTCTTAATCCACTGAGAGATGGAGTCAAAGCCAAAAAAAAAAAAAAAACACAAAAATGCAGGGAGCAGTTTATATTTCAGGGACCCCCTGAACTCTTGCAAAAGGAAAGCACAGCCACTTGTCCCTTTAAAGTCCTGCAATTTCCATCAGTTTCTGGCAAAAAAAAAAGGAACAAAAAAAACCTTCCTGGGCTTCTGCACATTCTTAATTCATCTCACCAACTATAAAGTGGAAATAACACTATCTGCTATTTAAAAGCTGCATTTCCCAGCTCTTTTGGAAAAGCATAAGGTATTGGTCACTGAAATGTTCCCAGTTTAGTATTTTTAACTGGAATTAGAAAGAAAAAGCTACAGGCCTGTACTGGGAAGCTCAGGGCCTTTGAGGATGAAGAGATTTAACTCCTTAAAGCCTTTCTTACCTCCTTGTCCCTCAATTATTTGTGGGGTTTTTTGTCACTCTATCAAGATTTAACACAACAAGCCCCAAACCCTGGAACTATGTAATTCCTGACACTGGATGTGGCTCTTCCAATGTTTATTCCACCTCTGCTTTGGCTCTCCCTTGCCCTGGAGGTGGTTTTTGGAGACAATTTCAGGAGATTCCCCTTCCCAGCTCCCAGCCCAGTGAAATATGAGTGGCAGGCCTGCAATCTGTGCACAGGCACAGCACAGAAACTTGCACCTTGCACTCCTTTTCTATGTAAATAATGCAGGGATCCTGCGGGAACATGCCAGGGATTGGAATTTTTAATTAATGGGTCTCTTTAATGTGCAAATCAGGAGCAGATTGCAAATTCTGACTCGCATTGATTATGAAAAACATTAATTGAACGTGCAAGACCCCAAACAGAGGCAACATCTCCAGCCCTGGACAAGCCTGGAAGATGCAGGGCAGGGGAATACAAATCTGTGTGGGAGGAAGAGGCCAGGCCAGGCAGCAGCACCTTGGAATTGTGAGCTGGGAGGGTTTGTGTGTGCAGGGCATTAAACACTGCATGTCTGTGCTGCTTTCAGAGCTCTGCCACTCTGATCTCAGCTCTAAAAAACAGCCAGAGCTTCTCAGTGGGTGCAAAACAGGAATAAATGTGAGCTCCACCACCAGTTTTGTATGTAAAAAGGGTGATGGAAAAAAATCTGGAATATAATTAAAGATTAAAAAAAAAAAAAAAAAAGGAAATAAAAAGAATAAAAAGTAAGACAGCACAAACAAAGCAATGCTGTCTCTTTAAACAGAAATTCATCCTATATAAATTATGGCCATAAACTTTTCCTGCAGTGCAGCCTAATTAATTCTTGTTCTATACACAAAGGGAAATGCTGGGTGACAAATGGGTGTGAAGCCTGAAAGCTGCCAGGTCTGCAAAACATTTTCTACTTCAATTTATAAGCAATTTTGCAGTAAATCATCTACCAGAACCTGAGATCTCAGGAATCTAAGGTTGTCCAAAGCACGTTGTAACATTAAAAAAAAAAAAATCATAAAAGATTACAAAAATAATAAATTAAACACTTTAGGTTTTGTAACCTCCGGTCTCAAAATCTGGAAAATGAGCATGACCTTGCCATTTTCACCCAGGTTTGGCTTTAAAACTGCAAATGGATGGAGAATTGCTGTCTACTCTTTAACACAATGACATTCCAGCCCTTAGGGAATTCCAGCACCACAACGGGGTTGTCCTGAGTAGGAGATAACCAAGAGGAAAATACACAAAGGATCATTTTCCAATTCAAAAATTCAATCTTCCTCTGAGCACAGAGATGAAATTTCATGAGAAATGGAAAGATCTGGGGAAAATGACTGGAAATGCACTCTTGTGCAGGAGCTCTGAGAGCACTGGGAGCCTCCTGACTTCAGCATCCTGCAGGGCCCACCCAGAGCCTGGGATTTTGGCACCAAGCCTTTTGTGCAACTGAAACACCAAATCATTCCCTCCTGCTCAGTGAGGATGATGAAAACGTGCCAGATTTATTTTGTGAGTTTGGACAGAAGTGCTGAGGCTTCCCTGACAGGAGAGCATCAGCCAGGCCAAAACAGTTTCCATGTCATGATGATCCCAGATCCTGTCCAAGGCTGAAGCTCACCACATAAGTGGAATGTTCCTAAATTCAGCATTTCCCATCTGTCAGCCTGAGATTTCCTCTGCTGACACTGCCCAGGCCACTCCAGCTTTATGTTCTGTCTTCACAGATGAACCACACTGTGAGGAACATCAGAGTGAACTCCCACAACTCCCCTGCCAGGAGGAGGATGAGGATGAGGGGAGGAAGAGGGCATCATTCAGCAGTTCTCAGCTGTGGAGTCTCCCTCAGAGCTCTGCACAACTGAGGGATCAGCCTCTGCAGCACTGGGGACATCACACTCTGTGCTCTTGGGTGTATTTTGCTTATGGGAAATACCAAAATGTCAACCATTGTTTCTGTTAAAGGTCTTTAATGATATTGCATCTTAGACCTGTAATGAAACATGGAGCTGGGGCAGTTTGTAATGCATCTCATTAAGGACATTAATAATGTGTGTTCCACTGAAAGGTCAGCACAGCTTTGGTGGGAGTTTGCCTTTTTGTCCTTAATCACTTCATTTAAAGCAGCAGAGCCGAGCTGAGAGCAGAAAGGAGCTCACCTGTAACTCAGGTGAGCTGGCAGCCCTGTGCTGGGCAGGGCTGAGGATCACAGCCAAAACCTGCTGCAGGCCATGTCTCATCACCCATGACTGATCTCCCTCCCTCAGCTCAAGGCCAGAAAAAAGCTGTCCAAATATAAAAATGGAACAGACCCACACCACACCAAAGCCCAGTACTCTGCACTTACCAACTGGAGCCTGCATGCTATGATCCCATACTGGAGAATCAGATCCCCTTAAATCAGTGTCATTAGCAGTGATCTCAGGAATAAACAGCTGAAGCAGCTCCATGCTGGAATTCACCTGCACACACCCTCCCTTGGGCAAACCCTTGCATTCACTGTCCCAGCACAAAATTGTCACTGGACAAAGCATCCCAGCTCTGCACTGAACAGCAATAAGCAATTGTTTATAAGAGTCTGAGCAAAGGAGAAAGAATAAAAGGCTCTTACAGTTCTCCACAGCGTTGTCAAAGTCCTGTCCCCCCTCCTTCCTGAAGCTGGGGTAGGTGTCTGGCTGGGGCAGCCTGTTGGCTGTCAGCAGCACCTTCTGCATCTTGATCCTCCCCTCCATCAGCTGATCCCACAGGGCTTCACAACAAAAAGGAAATAAAAGATTCAGTTAGCAAGACAAAGCTTGTTCCTCCTGAAGGAGCTGACAGCTCAGGGCCTCCTTTGGGCTGCATTGCTCCTGCTCAGGGCAGCCTTGCATGCACTGACCAGCACAGCATGGGTGCCACAAGTGGCCTCTGGACAAAGCAAATCCCAGCTGCAACTCTGTGACCCACAGATCAAACCAGCCCTTTGCTGTACTGCTTCAAAGGACAGCCTGCAAAGGGAGCTCTGACAGGAAGAAATGGCATTTTGGGAGTTACATTTTGGAAAGAAGCAAAGAGATCACAGCAGGACCAGTGCAGGAGTTCCCAAAGCCACCATGAGGATATCCAGCACTGGTTCAGTGAAGCTGATGGATAAATACACTTCACACCATGAGCTGCTACAGCAGCAGTGACACCAGATGTGGCAGAACATCTGCACACAGGTGGGGCTGCTGCAGCGTGCACAAGCAGGGTGCTGACAGCCTGGCTGGTGTCACACTGCCACAAACACACAGCAAACATGCACAAACCTAGCTGGTTCCTCACAGCCTTGCCCTTCTCCACCTCTTCAGACTCCTGCCCTCTGGAGAAGGTCTGCACTCCCCCATCATCTTCGCTCTCTTTGGTTTCTTTTCCATCATCGTGGTTTTCACTCCCAAATTCCTCCTCCTCTTCACTTCCTTCTTCCATCTCAGCATCATCTTCATCCTCTTCCTCATCTTCATCCTCCCCTTCACTGCTCCCTGCATCATCCATCCCTTCTGTGAACTTCTCAAAGTCTGTGATATTCTGGGAGCTGAACTTTGGTGCCTTGGCCTCTTCCCCATCCTCCAGGTCATCCTCCTGCTCACTGCCAGCACTGCTGGGCTTGCCCCTGGCCTCAGTGCCAACACTGTCCTCCTCTTCTGAGCCTTCACTGCCACTGTACCAGTCATCCAATGCTTCTTCAGCTAATTAATGAGAGAAAAAAGTTATTCATTTAGCAGAAAAATTCATCAGCAACAGCTCAGGTTTGGGCTATTTGATGTCCAAGTTAATTGGAGCTGTTCCCTGCCCTGTAACAGGGCCCTGAGGTTTGCCATGCTCAGTGCTGACATCATGGTTTGCCAGCAAAAATGGGGGGGAAAATGAGATTTCTTACCAGATCCTTCTTCAGACAGAGCATCTCCCCAGAGCTCTTCCTGCAAAGCTTTCCGAGATGTGGCTTTGCCACTGTACCTCTTATCAGCTTCCAGGAGAGAGGCTGAAGCTCTTTTCCTGATATTACCAACAGGCAAAGCCTCATCCGTGGCTTCATCCTCAAATCTGTCAATCACTTTAGCAACTGTAGCTGTGGGGGGAAAAAAGAAAAAGAGGGAAGAGGTGTCTGAATTGAACCAAATTCCAGTCTGGAAGGAGCCCTGGGAACAACAGAGCACTGCACAGGGGAACAGGAACTTTGAAAAGTGCAGGAAAGGCACAGAAATCATTTCCTGCAAGGGGGAAAGGTTCCTGCATGAAGCAGAACATGAGCTAAGCCTGTCCAGGCCCTCCCAAGGATGCAGGAGGGTCTCTCAGAAGAACAGCCCTTTGTGTGAAGGACTCTGCAAAGCCCTCACTCACTTCAGGCTTGCACTTCAAAAGAGGAAAACACCAATTCAGATGGCCTCTTGCTACATATACAAACCACATAAATACATAAACATTTCAGAAAAGCTCAGCAGAGGAAATAATTTCTTCATCCCCATCTTCCCCAGGACACAGAGCAGAGAACACCTCCCACCATCCTCCCTCCCTGCTTTCATTCATGTGCAAGGCACCCTGTGCCAAATTACAGGGTTAGCTCTGTTCGGGCAATCGAGCGACTCAAATCGCTGAGTGCTCTTAATGTGTGTTTGGAAATGTTAATGCCTCGCTCGGAGTGTTTGTCAGAGGCAGAGGGGGGCAAAAAAACCTCTCCTGCTCATAACCAAAGTGACAAAATGTGCTCTAAGTACAGTCACTGCAGCCAGCAGAGGATGGGAAGTGCTGGGAACAAGGAGGGGCTGGGCAGGAGGGGCAGAGGCAGATCCTTCCAGAAATCTCCTGGAATCCTGAGTCTTGGTACCACCACAGGATGAAGTTCTCCGCAGAGCAGGAGAGGCTGCCCCTGGATCCCCGGGACAGGGGAAGGTCCCTGCCGGGCAGGGCTGGCACTGGACGGCTCTGAGGGCTCTTCCAACCCAATCCAGGCTGGGATTCTGCCAGGTCTGGAGCAAAATCACGGTTACTAAAATGGGAGAACGCCTCTGCTGACCGCGGTAACCTCCTCAGTGGTTACGAAGACGTTTCCTAACAAGTCACTATTGCCCTCACACAGATTGCAGGAAAGAACCAGGCTAAGCCTCACACAGGCCCGAGAGAACCCCGATGCAGAACACACCCCCGACCCCACCGCTGGCTCGATCCCCGAGATGAACTCGATCCCCGAGCCCCGACACAGCCCCGATCCCCGAGATCACCCCGGCCCGGGGGCACAGCGGGAGCC
>WEIU01001096.1:9098-26681 GCA_013389925.1 Aegithalos caudatus | reverse complement strand
CTGGAGATTAATACATTTGGAAGCATTGCTTGACTTTTAAGTTAATCCAAAAGATTTTGTTATCTGACAATCTTATGACACACATAAAAATAGGACTTCAGGAAATAAAGATTTGGTTAACAAATTTCTCAGTAACCATGATTTTTCAATCTCTAAAATTTGAGTTCTCAAAAATGATTGTTTTCACAACCTCTGCTGAATAAGAAATCAAAATGTCTACATGGTATTTTACTGTCCAGTTGACTTCTTCAAATCTTTATATGGCTGTTTTGTTTTTATTAAGTACATATTAAGTATATTATAAAAAAATCTTCTCCACGTGAAGTCACAGTCTACTGTGCCTTTGTTTTGTATCTTTGCTTTCAAGTAGCAAATTTAATCACTGAAATATTCTATTGATATGAAGGTACCCCCTTGACATTCTTAGTAAGGAAGACTTCAACCCTCCATCTAAAATTTTACTATCTAGAAGACAATTGTATAAGATGCAGAGAAAAAGAAATGAGACTTAGTTTTAAAAAAAAAGCTACATTGAGATGGCTTGAGCTTAAAAGCAATGCCTATAGCATCTAAATAAGTTTAATAGGCCTCAGTTAAAAGTACTAGAACAGCAGTTAAAGATCATTACAAGATAAAGGAGTGTAATCAAGGCTTCAGTGAAAATGAACTTGACCTCAGGTCCCTTAGTAAGGGCAACTGATGATGATGATTTCCTGAACCAGACTTTAGATCTTTTTGCATGGAACTGAAGATGTTTGGCTGATGGAAGAATCAATGAAGAAATTTGGTATTTGGCATTTGTGTGATATTACATTGTCCCTTACGATTAAAAGAAATGAAAGAAACAAATAAAGATTTGGCATAAGACTTTTGCCACAACTGTGTAGATCCTTCAGTGTAGTGAGTTCAAAATTTGTCCTCCAGGTGTTTCTCAGTTATCCATCTCCAGTCTGATCCATTTAGGTTTCTCTTTAGTTACATCCTCTTTCTGCTGTGCTAAAAGCAGCCACGGAACATGCGCACACTATTTATCTTTATAACAATTGTCTTTGCACTTTCCTTCATGCTGTACTCTTGTCCTTTTTCAACTTAGAGACACTCCTGTTAGACATAGTCTTTCTATAAGGAACCTGCCAACTAACGATAAATTCTTCAGCAACAAATGCAGACGATAACTGGAAAAGTTTCTCAACCATCAAGCTGTACACATTAGTAATCTGTGTAACAGTGAGATTACTTTTGCCTTTCTCCTTCCTCTTCTCCATACTTGTTGCCTCTTGACCTTAATGTTATTTTAATCTCTTTGGGGCAGGGACTGTGTCTTCCTGTGATTAGCATAGTGGAGCCCCAGCTATGATTGGGGTCTTCGAAAGTTAATGATGTCCAAACAAATACAAAACAAAGCCAAAAAATTGGCCTCTGTGGATAAGGTACTGCACTGAGTGAGGAGAACTGATTTCTGTTCCCAGCGAGGTCAGTGACATGCTGTGAAACACTGTGCAAATCGCTTCAACCCTCTCTGCCTCCATTTCTCCATCAGTACAGTGAGGATAATTCTTCCTTTATTAATAAGTGCTTTGAAACCTACAGCACAAAAGCATTATAAAAGAGGTAAGTAGTATTACTATTAAGAATAATACTCAAGTATTCAAATCTTGTTCACTGCTAACAGGTTTCAGTACCATTTGGCTGGAGGATGGCACTGTTCAGAATCAGAGATATAGCTTTATCTTTCTTGTTATTAAAAAGCACTTTTTAAATGCATACTACCAAGGCAAAAAACTCAGAAGAAAATCAAACTTTTCTTCTGTTAAATATGTTCAAAATAGCACATGGAGAATGTGTGGGCTGTACTATTTCTGGAGCAACATACTTACTTTTAAACTTTGCATTTTAAAACGCGGTGTCAGTATGGCAACACATACAAAGCTTGTGCGGTTTTTCCCTAGCTTTTGGTAAAAAAATTCCTGCTTCATTCTTTTTTGCTTCTTTTGTACTCAATGACTTAGCTTACTGCCAATTCTTGGCTCTTCTCTTTCCCTGTTTGTTTTGTCAAAGTTTCTTTTTAACTAACGTGTGTTTTAGTGGTTTAGGACATCAAGCTAAAATCCTTGTAAATTCTCCAGAGATACAGAAATTGCAAAAAGGGGAAATTGAATTGAGTTATGCACTGAATTTGCTAGGGTGCATACAGTTAGTACTAGCCAATTACATAACTGCTGAGGCTCAGTCCAGATTACTCTCTTTTCAGAAAGTAGTTGAGGTCAGAGTTATGTTCCTGTATACTGCACTTCTGGCTAAATTAAAAGTGTAGAATTACCTGATGGGAGGGTTTATCACATATGTAAATGTGGAGATCATTACATAAGTTCTATCTTTTAAATAGTCTTTGCAGAGGAAAATGCCTGGCTATGTAATTCAATTTAGAAAACAGCTATGGTTTTTGAGAATTTGTTTGTTAGTTTTAATTACTAAATATATGAATAAATGCTTTCAGAATTAACACATGTAGCCTCTAATTTAAAGGCAGGGAAGAGACATCTGTCTCATGGAGTAACTGCTGCCTTAGATAGTCTTACCTGTGTCAAAACATAGTGGTGAACTTGATCACAGCTATAAGTTTTCTCATTTTGTAATTCTGATTGATGGAATTTAAGTTGAGAAATCTTGTGTTTTAAAATATTTTTAGAAATCTTGTCTGAAGTTTTTAAAAATAATTTATACTTATGAATCTGGACATTGTCTCTCTACCAATGCTACTGGGAAAATATTTGTTAGTATTGGGGTGCTAGAAGTGTAGACTAGGAAGCCCCAAAAATGTGGATGTGTCTGTTCAGCCTTGGGGGAATCATGTAGGTCTTCATGGGTCTTCTCTGATACTCTTTCTAAGTGTTTATTCTACAATTCTGATTTTTTTCTGTTTTAAAATCAAGATAATGTGTTAAATAAATATAACGATATTAACTAAAGCATTCTTCTGCAGTATATGTGGGTCCATCTGCATGTACCTATTTTGTATTTTTAATCTTGTTTTCAAATTAGGGATTGCAGATAGGTACAAGAGAACTGGAGGAGATGGGAGCAAAATTCTGTGTTGGCTTGCTGCGTTTAAAAAGAATGTCCTCACCTTTGGAATACAACCTGCCTTCTAGTCTGTCGGATATTGAAAATGAGCTGATTGAGTCAAGCTGTAAGGTGACAAGGTAGTTCACTTTTATTACATTCGCTTTTTTNTCGCTTTTTTTTTCTGGAAAAAAAATAAAAGTAAAGATACTTCTAAAGTTAATTTTCCACTCATCAAAAATAACACTGATGTGTTGTGATCTTTTACTGTAACAATACTCTGAGTATGTTGGAGACGTATTGTGTTAATTCATTTGCTTCAAATTTTGAAAGAAAATGATACAGATGAAGTTAGACTATATGTCACATTTGTTGCTGTGATGAACACTAGCAATTTTAATGTAATTTGGGAGTTATTACGCGCCATAAAATTCAGTGGTACGTCTTAGGTCTCAATTGTCTCTTTCAAAGTGGTTGTTTTTTTTGGTTTTTTTTTTGTTTTTTTTTTTTTTTTAAACTTACTGTGGTATTAAAAATGTGTTTAAACAGACCTTGAATATGTGAGTTAAGGCACTAAGAACTATAAGTATTTCTTCCAAACCTTCTTCTTCTTGTTTCTCCTCTGGTGGAGATACATAACAAGACCTGAAGAATTTAAAACATATGAAGTATTTTGGGTCACAAAAGAAATTAATATGATCGATAGTCAGGTTACTAAGTTGCCAGTTCTTAAAGCTGTAGGTAGGCTTGCAAATGTATGCATGCATTGCATCTTTCAATTAATGTAATTCATTACTGAAGTATCCACATGTACATAGTAACTAAAGATGGACAGCAAATAAGTGATTTCAAGTGTGCAAGCATATTTTTCTGAAAATCCAGTTGACAGACTAATAAAGCTGAATTCCAGACTTGAAAAAAAATCATTGGAAAGCAGTAAGATTTACATGGTATAATATTTCTACTAATGTTGGCTGTAGCTCCAATTTAGCTAAGGCAATAGGGTGGAAATTTGGGGAAAAAATTTGTTACTGCTTTTGGACAGCTGAAACAAGGAAGTACTTGACAGTAAGACTTACATTGGAAGTAAGATTAATAAACAATTTTTCTGTAGGCCATGAAAACCTAGCAGAGCTATGGGAGCATGTATCTGTGACACCCTGTGACAGGGAAATAGTGTTTATTTCCCTCATTCAGACCCATCAGTGTTACTGGAATGTTAAGTATTGAGAGAAATTGGAGCTTGTTCATGATTTCCATGAATAGATAATAATGAAAAGCAAAGCAAAAGCTAAAAGGTGATAAAAACAACAGGATGTCTTAGAAGTAACAACAGCAGGTCTTAGAAAACTGGTTAAAAGTATATGCATAGTAGCTGTGATATGGTGGCTCCAATGATGGTTGGATGCCCGCAGTATACTTTGCTCACTAGTTAAACATGATGACTGAATTTTTACTGTCAGAACAAGCTTCAAGCTTTGATGAAGCTGAGTTAGTGATTCCTGGAAAAGATAGTGTCAGAAAGTGTGTTTGGGATAGCCAAGGAAGAACTTCTGTAAGTGCCTAAGTAGTAAACTTAGGGGACATGGGCCCACAGGTGAATGGGGCAGGAGCCCAGGTGACTCAGGACATGTAAAAGGCTGATGTACTGACTTCCTACTCTGTCTTTGTGTTTACTGAAAGATTGGCTTTCAGTGTGCTAAGGACCCAGACACTGGGGAAAGATTGGAGCAAGGAAGGCTTACCCGTGGTGGGAGAGGAATGGGTTGGAGAATAGTAAACCAAGCTAGTCTTACCTAAGTCCAGAGGTCCTGATAAGATGCACTCACAAGTACTAAGGGAGGTCACTGAGGCCACTCAATAATTTTTGAAGGATCACAGTGATTGGGACAGGTGCTTTTCAAGACTGAAGGAAATCAGATGTTTTGCCTGTCTTCAGGAAAAACAAGGAGGAGGATCCAGGGAATTACAGGCTGGTCAGTCTCACTGTGATCCCTGATAAGGTGATCAAACAACTAATCCTGGAAAGTATTTCCAGCTACTTTAAGAGGAGGTATTGATGAATAGTCAATGGGATCCTTCCCCTCTCCTCCGCACTGGCAAAGCCTGCATATCTGGAGGGTTGTGTTGTTCAGTACAACAGCCCCATGGACGTACTGGAGATAGTCCAGTGAGGAGCTCTTAAGATAGTGAAGGGAGTGATGGACCTCCCCGTCCTAGAGTGACTTTAAGATGCTTATATCCCCAATCGTTCTGTTCTATTTGTGCTGTATATTGAGTTCTGTACCTTTAAACCTGGTTCTGAGAGCGAAGGGGGAGAAAGAAGCAGCACAGTTTGTTTTGGGAAAATGGCCCTGACTCCTCCGCATTCCTGCTCCTGCTCAGACGAACGTCTGAGGCACGGACAACGGTGGGACAGAGATCTCCTGTGCTTTTAGTTAGTTAGTTTTAGCCAGCTGAGGCAGAGAAGTATCCTGGACCATTTTTTTTCTTTCTTGGGACTGTTTAAATCTGTTCTGGACTGAAAAACCCAGAGGAGCACTGAGGGCTCACACCTGCAGCCCACTGGGCCTGGACCCCCGGAGGGACGGGGAGTGATAAAAGACTGAGAGAACTGAACTGCACCCACGGCAAGGACTTCCTCAGCTCTGCCATCTCTCTTTGGAGTGGCAAGAGGTTTTATTGTTTCATATTATTCATTCTTTGTGCTTGTGGGTTTGTTAAATAAATAGGTTTGGGGGTTTTTTCCCACTTTTCTCCAAGGAAGTTTTCCCAGACTGACTGGGGGAGGGGCTGTTTTGGTTTGCTTTCTGGAGGAACCCCTTTTTGAGGTTTCCTCCCAAATTTACCCTAAACTAGGACACTCCCACAGGAGGGAATGCTGGGAGAGCAGGGACTGTTGGTCTGGAGTAGAGAAGGCTCAAGAAGCATATTATCAATGTATACAAATTCTTGAAGGGAGGTTGTAAAGAAGGTAGAGCCAGGCTCTTTCCAGTGGTATCTGCTGACAGGTAAGAGCACAAACTATAGAGGAAATGGCATTAACCGTTATATACATAGAAAGGTGTCCTAGTTTGGCCAAGACAGAGTTAATTTTTTTACTGTAAACAGAAAGGGACCTGGCCAGAACCTACTATTATTTGATACCATCTCACATCACTTGTCAGGGACCAGACTAAGAGACTCCCTCATTTCTGGTCAAGGTGCAGGGAGAAGAACTGTGGCAGGTGAAGAGTCTGGTATTGTTATACTTCCTATGTAAATCATTCTGTTGTGTTTTACCTTTTGTTATTAATGTTGTTGTTTATGCTGTTATTGTTTCTTTCTTCTCTCATTGCTGCTTCAAGTAAAATTGTTGTTATCTCAACTTGTAATTTTTACTTTTGTCCCTCAAATTCTTAACTTCATTCCAAGAGGGGGAAGGAGAAGGAGAAGGGAGTGGAGCAAGCAAGCAGCATCTGGTTCAGGAGAGTCTTGGTGGGGGCATTAAGCCTCAACAAATGGTGTTTTATGTATAGATATATATATTGTGTTGTGAGGATGCTCAAACAGTGGAAGAAGCTTCCTGTGGAGGATATAGAGTCTTATCCCAGAGGATATTTGAAAGCTGTCTTGATACAGTCCTCAGCAAACTGCTGTAGGTGGTCCACTAGAGCAGGGGTGTTGGACAAAATGACCTCCTGAGGTCTCTTCCATGCTCAGCCATTCTGTGGAAAGGGGGAAAAGTCTCCAAATCTTTCCTCAAAAGGTACTGAATGCTGGTGTTTTGGACACTTCAAATTTGGGTGCTAGTGTAGGTAATTAGAATACAGGGTTCTAAAAATCACAGATTAGTTTCATTTGTCTCTCTCAGAACTTAAGCAGCCAAGATCTTGTTCCCTTGGCATTTCTGTCACATATAGCATGCTGGTTCCATACAGGACAAGGGTAATTTTTGCAGTAGCTAGGATAGATGTTACTCTATACCACTTCACATCATTGTCAGCTGGAGGGGGAAGGGACTCTATTCAGGGAATAAGGGGTTCCTCAGAGGAGAAAACACGGCAGAGAGCACTCTGTAATTGTTTAATTTGGGGGTCTTTCTCTGTGGATTTTCTTATGTTTCTGTGTTCTTTTCTTATATGTTTTGTTATTAATGTTGTTGCTGTACTCTTCACTTTCTTATCCTATTGCTGTTTCCATTAAATTGTTCTGATCTCAGCCTTTTGTGATCTCTGCCTTTTGTCTCTCCAACTAGCAGAGAGGGGAAGTAGCACATGATTTTGTGGGAGTACTGAATTGGAGAATACTGTTCCTGGACTACAACATACACTTTAATAACTTTGTAAATAGTAATTCTTCCATAAATACAGGCTGGCTGTATTTATGGAAGTTTCTAGTTTCACTAGACAGCTGTTGTGGATGGCCTCTAAATGACAGCCTTTCAGCCAGCACATGTTTGTTGAGTTCCTCTTGTGCAGTATATTTAACTTGGAAATTGTGTCTATATGTTACACCTATTTATCATGCCTTTTTTTTTTTCATTTGCAGCTGCAATTATATGTTAATAAGACTATAATATTTTTCCCATTCTTAAGTGTTATATCACTGTCGATTTTATAAGAACTAAAGCTTTGGCACAAATATGTCTCTTTGAAATATTAAACTTCAACTGCAGCATTTTGAATCAAGATGCGGTTGTGAGCAATTAATCCATGAGGGTGGCATTGAAAAACAGCCCCAGATTTCTATGTAACTTTATATTACTGGCTACCTCAGGCATGGGATCTCAATCTTCTGTTGTGTCTTGGGAGAAATTAACATCCTAATTCACAGGTAGCTAGTGGCTCTTCTTTGGGGAAAAGTTACGTGCTGGATTTCTGTTTGTTGTGTTGTGGTGGATTTTCCTTACAAGAGCATCTACTGACTTGGGGAATGTCATCTCATACACAAGTCATTCCCCTTACTATCTGCTAGAAAGCTAAAGATATACCAAAAACACTTTAGTATCAAAATGGGATAAAAAGTGTGAGACATCATGTTTGCTTTCTGTTTGGTAGCAAACTTGAGTAATGCTAGATGAGAAAAGGAACAAAAGGAAACACATAGCTTGTTTTAATGTTATGAAATGAAGCAAATCCTGGTATATGAATAGATATAGTTTGAACTTCCTTTACCAGCTAAAATACTTCATTGATCCAACTATCTCTAGAAAATTATTATGTATGAAAATTAATTGCATATGTAGTACAATAACACTGGAGGCAGGGAAAAAACTGCTTCTGACTTGATTTATATTTCACTGCTGGGAGCGAGTGACACTGGGACTGTTTTAGCTTGGATTTTCAAAAAGCACTGATAAAAGACTTAGTGCTGCATAAACATAGTGTCATTTGCCACATATGAGCACAGGTAAAATATAACATTAGGCTCATAATAACCTTACTATTATTGAGACTCTGTGTGGAAATATTTATAATCCTATTTGTGAAGGAAGTGACTAGTACCTTGGAACTTAGAAAAACCCAGCAGGTTCAGTTCCATCCAAAAGACTAGGTCATGAAAATCACAAAAATAATTCTACTGGAAAGCAAAATTTTAAATTGGATGATTAAATAACTTCATGCAGTGTATTAAAAGTGAATTTATACCTAGAATTTTTTTATGGTTTTCCCTAACATGACCTTTGGGTGTTACACAGCTACAGATCGTGAAAAGTATAACCAAGTGCTTCTGCACTAAAGAAATTAGGAGAGTGGGAAAAAAATCAGATTCTGTGCATGTAAGAGTTAATATTTTTAATCAATATGGAACATGGACATAAGAAATGTTGAAATTTATTGGAGGAATTTGTTGACATCTGTTTAAGTTTTTTTCTTTTAAATCCTGATGGCTTTATTTCTTAAAGTCATTAAATGTAAATCTTAAAACACTAAAACATAAAACAAATATATGCAGCATGAAGTGAGAAAATAGGTACATTGCTCTCAGTGTTCATCTAGCAATACTGTATAACTGTGTGAGAATCTGTGATGGAAAAATGGAATGTGTGAATTCCAGTGACTTAATTTAAAATATGGCATTAAGACTAAAATGTGTTGTGTGTTTGTACCTGGGTTTCTAAGCAATCTGGTGTGCCTGCCCACAGCAGGGGGGTTGGAACTAGGTGATTGTTAAGGTCCCTTCCAACTCAAGCCATTCTATATTTCTATAATAAACAAGAAACTACAGCTTTGTTCACAGAACCTCCACTATTAACAATAGAAGTTCCATATAATATTTAAGTTTGGTCATTATCATCTTTTATTCTTTGCCAAAGGGATCAATACTGCCATAGGTGGTCCCATTCTTTTGTTGCAGAGGCTCAGAAGCAGAGTTTTGCTATATGCCTTAAGCCATATTGAAAAAATTTCAACACAGCCAAGGTGTGCATTTATTATTCACTTAAGTGACGGAAATATACAAAGAGCCTTTGTTGAGCAAAGTTTATAAAGCTGATTTCTGTTCCTTATCAGAGACAGTCATGGGTCAGAATATAGTCACACAGTTTCTTGTTTTATATGTCTGAACTTCAGTTCTCACTGTTCCATTACAATGAAAGAACTGCTTATACTTTCTTTATAAACACATGATTTGCTGCTTTTTACTTGCCATTTAGAGAAAAATGAGAAGCTACCTACAGAAAAACAGGTAAAAAGTTCATCAATAGGAAGTATAAAACAGATTATTTTTACACAGCTGTAGCATTTCTATAAGGTTAGAGTAGAGCAATTACTAAGATTGTGGTTATTTTCTTTATTTTTGGATATTACTGTATTACTTTTTACCAATGCACAGTTTTAATGCTTTAGAGACCAGGCAAGTTTAAACACAGAAGCAGTGATTTTATTTTTTGCAGATAATTTTGAGGGTTTCTCAAGTTCTTTTTGGTTTTCCAGGTTGTAACCATAATGACCAAGTACATGTTAATATTTTAGAATATATTGCCAGTGTTTCATTACACATAGGCTGAATTTGCATGAATTCATTTTGAACCATGTCTGAAACAAGAAAAATAAAGCAATAAGTAGATTTATTTCCCTCTAGCAGTGAACTTTAACATTTTATGTGATGTATTAAACAATTAATTTTCTTTAATTGTTTCCAACCCATTTGACAGTGTTTTCATCCCAGTTCCAAATGGAAAAGATTAGACTAAATGTAATACTGGTCTTGTGCTGAGAATTATAGCTGTTGTGCTGACAGGTTTGATAGTGTCTGTGCAGTGAAACAAAAACATGACAGCAACCAGAACTCTTACAATTTATTTGACGTATCCTTTGCTCAAAAACTTGGCCACTTTTTGGAAATTCTAGTTCATTTCAGTGATTCTTTTGAGGCTCATTTTTGTGTTCTAGAACATGGTGTGGTTGTGTTTGTTAATTTGATTTAATTACAGCAGAGAAGCAGACTGAGCTTTGGGACCTAGCATGTCTAGAAAATAGTAGAAAATGCAGACAGCCAAAAGGAGCTGTGGGAAGGGAAAAACTTGATGAAAAATCCATTTCCTGCACTTAGTCTTACACTTGAGAAAAAACATCAGACTGGTGAGGCAAGGAGTGAG
Source organism: Aegithalos caudatus (assembly GCA_013389925.1). Lineage (NCBI taxonomy): Eukaryota > Metazoa > Chordata > Aves > Passeriformes > Aegithalidae > Aegithalos > Aegithalos caudatus. The sequence goes on along the minus strand of WEIU01001096.1, from coordinate 16,036 downwards.
CAGTATATGCAATGGGAATGTGCACAACGTCTTGCAAGGGATTTCTGCCTAGGCTGTCGGATAGAAACTGGTTTTGTCCTATTTTATTTCCCTCCCTCTTAACAACTCTTAAATTTCCCAGACATTTGTATACCCCTAATCTTCTTCACCTGGGAATAAAGATTTTCCTTCTTATTCTTCTGCAGGGTTAGAGCTTTTCTTGGCCTTTCTTCCAGTACCCTAGGAGTACAGCTTTGTTAAAAAGAAGGCATCTTGTACTGCAGCTTTTGTCCAGTCTGTCCCATTCCGAATGTTGGAAGAAAAAGCTATTAAAAATCAAATTCAGCATTCCACTTGTGGATCTGGTAGCAGTGCCCATGCACCAGGCCCCTCCTCTGGCCTCAGTGAAAGTGATTGCTTTTAATTCTGTGTAGGCTGTAGCATCAGACTACTGTTTGTCTTCTCTAGGGCAAAATAAGGGAACTAGTAACCAAGGAAAAAAAAATCCAAACAAACAAACAAACAAAAAAGCGTGATGAACAGTTTATATATTCTTCATACCATTCTTTAAGTTTTCTTCTACTCCTGATGGTATGATCCAAATAGTACTACAGGCTACAGTTAGTGATTGATGAATCCCAACTGATTTGATTCAGTTTTGAGTTTCATAAAATTTCAGGGTGGGAACACATACAAGGTGTTGATGTTGCTTGTAATTAAGCTATGGAGTAAAATTTTGTAACTCTAAATGTGAAGATATTTAAAAATAATAATTAAAGAAGATTTGGATGCCGAGCTTCTTACGGCATAGAAAGGAGTTGGATACATTCTGCCCTTTAACCTTGGAAATTCCCTTGAGAAAATACCCTTATTACTTACAAAAAACACATAGGTTAAGAGCAACTGAACTGGACAGCACTTGTTACTTGCATGTGTGATGTTGCCTCCTGCAGTAGGATTGCTAATCTCCAGAAGAGAATGTCAACATTAAAGAGAAATTAGAAGGGAAAATTGCTTTGTGAAACAATTCCTTTGTGATTCTTTGTAACTGTCTTTCTCATCTGAGAGTTTTTTTCTCCCATGACAATGCAGTTTTAAAAGAAATCATTACTACTTTAGAATTCTCTCTCCTTCCTTTCCCAGCTCCCCAGGTAGCTGCAATTCTCCATGCTTTGACAGGGAATATTTCTTAATTTTTTGTTCCAAAGCTGTAGAAGGCATACATATCCCTTGTAATATCAAAAAACTGCTGATCTCCATTAGGTTGGAACTGGTAATGGTTACATCTGCCTTGTGGATTAATTTTTCTGTAATTGAATCTTGTAGATAATGAAAAATCCAAGTATATATTTTATGGGACAATTAAATATTATTTTGAAAAAATATACCATGTTAGTGAAAAGGTTTATTAAATTTTAATATGTTTGGAGCATTAATGTAAATGTAAAACACATAGTAAGGTATTATTATTTTAAAAAATGATGGAGGCATAGCATGGCTTGGATGGGAAGGGACATTAAAGATCATCTAGTTCCAACCCCCCTGGCATGGATAAGGATGCAACCCACGAGGTGAGGTTTCTCACAGCTCTGTCCAACACTTGAACATTTCCAGGGATGCGGCTTCCACAAGTTTTTCGATAAATCTGTTCCACTACATCACCACTCTCACAGTAAATAACTTCTTCTTAGTATCTAATCTAAAACTCCTCTCTTTTAGTTTAATAACATTCCATCTTGTCATATTAATTTTTGACTGTGTTAAAAATCATCCTTCCTCTCTCTTGCAAGTCCTGTTTAGGTGCTGGAAAACCACAGTGAGGTATCTCTGGAGCTTTCTGTTCTTCAGGCTGAAGAACTCTAGCTCTTTCATCCTGTCTTTGTACAGGAAAGATGCTCCAGCCCTCTGAGCAGCTTAGTGGCCTCCACAAAACTCACTCCAATGGGTCTATGTCTTGTGCTTGGGATCTCACCAGAGCAGAGGAACAGAATCCCCTCCCTCACTTTGCTCGCCATGCTGCTTTGGATGCAACTCAGGACACAGTTGGCTTTCTGGGCTGCAAGCTCTCACTATTGACTCATATCCATCTTTGCATCCACAGGGCTTTGCAGGGTGGCTCTCAAAGATTTCTTCTCCCAGTTTGTGCTTATGTCTGCGATTGCCCTGATCCAGTTACAGAACCTTCCACTTGAAATTCATGAGGTTGTCTTGGGTCCAGTTCTTAAGCTTATCCTTTTGGATGACATCCCATCCTTCTGTTGTGTCAACTGCACTGCTTACCTTTGTGTCATCTGCAAACTTGCTGCAGGAGCCCTTGACCTCCCTGTCACTGTCATTGAGGAAGATCTTGAAGGGCACTGGGTTCCTAGAGAACTGCTGCTCAATGTCTTGACCATGGCACCACACCCTGGTCACTCACTCTCCAGGGTCATTTAAATCTGCTGGCAACACTCACACTATGTCAGCCTCACTCATGAGAGCTGATGGCTCCTCATGGGTCTCTCAGCTGTTACTCAAGTTTCTGACTGTGGAGGCCCTGCTCAGCTCAGCCCCCAGAACTTGCCGTGGCTGCTGCTGCTGTTGCCTCTATGACTGCTGTGTTTGCCTGGCCAACCATAATAATTAAAGTATGTTTTATTTAACAATTAAAATACATTTTAGAAAACTATTGTATTAATTCCTAAATTCAGTGTATTCCATGGTAGATGATGAAGAAAATGCTCTTTTGAATGAAAGAGATATTTTTAAAGTTCTTCATAAACTTGAAGACCATAGTATTATATCAGGTGTATTAATCAAGGGGAATTAATCTTTTTAGCCATAAAATATTGTTTAGGTAAGATACACAGAACTTCAGAATTTCATATAGTATTCTCATTTAACAGCCATGACTTCAAAGAAAATGCACAGATCTTGGCATCCCTTACATTACAATACTTTAGGTGTGGGATAGACAACCTCTGCTAACCTGAGAAAAATAATCGTTTCCTTTTAAAAGAAAAAGCAGAAGGTGTAGGAGTAGAGGAAGAAGGATTATTGTGCAGGTTAATTAGAAAGAGCCCAAGGGAAAAGTTAGGAAATTAAAACCCATAGAATCTGCATGACAGCAGCTAAAAATATACCATTACACGATACACTGAGGGTGGGGAGCAGCAGGGAGGCAAATAAAGAATTTGATTAAACAGTAAGACATTTTTTCAGGTATTTGATTTCTATATTTCTTGTGATTCAGCCTCAGTAAAACAGTGGAGTAATAATTACACTTCTCAGATTCTTGCTAACCTTCAGAACAGAGACAACTGCAAAGTTAAATACTCAAAGCTAACATCTGCTACATCAAAAGACAATGTCATGGGGAGGCAAATATATGAGTGATATGTGACACAATTTGGATACAATTTTATGAGGAATGAAAACTTAAGAAATGGAAAGTGGAAAAATAACCTTAGTAAATATTATAGTAATATTTATTTTGAGTAATAAACAATTGAGAATTAGATGTGTTGCTCTGGATGGTAGTGGAAAGCTACGACTTAGGAAGCAGATTTCAGAGACAGTTTTTATTTTAAAGATTTATATAGCTTTCTAAGTAAGATCTGGTCTAATCTTTGATCTAATGGTACTTCCCTTGAATAGAGAAAATAACATATAATGTTGATTTTTGCTTTATTAAATAGGAAATGTATCCCTCAGTTTTGGATGTACATGTGCCAGAGCAAATGTCTAAAATGTGTTAGAGCAAACAGGCTGGCTTTTTGTGACTGCTCACAGTACCTGAACTTTCAGAAGTTAGGGGCATGACTACATATTTACACATACATGAGTAGGTTAAATAAATTTATTCAATTTTTTAAAGTATATTGAATAAATATACTTGTGTGTTTTTCAAAACAATATAACATAGGATATATTATATGAATTCACAAGGCACATTGAAGAGTTGAACTGTGTGGTTTCCTTGTGTGTCCAGTTCTGTGGGGTTTTTTCCATAAGGTAGGCTTGGTTGGTTGCTTTCTCTTAACAGGATCAACAATGTTAGTTTAGTATCCAAATAGTGATATTTACAAAAAAAAAGTGCATAGAATTTTTGAGAGCTTTACTATTCTATATTATACCTCACTAAGATGAATTTGTATAAGTGATTACTGTAATGCCTTAAAGTCCCATTGTCACTGGTTGACATAGCTCATGGTAGTTTTCTGTCATTGTTCCAAATTATTACATAATATTGGATCAACATTCAGATTTAATGGCTCCTAATTAGGCTTTTAGTTTCCTGTGAATAGCACAATCTGTTCTCCAACTGAAGTGTGGATTCCTTACATATGAAAATTAATTAATCAGTACCTGTGTTAAGTGATTAGAAGCAAAAATTGAAAATAATCTGTCGACTTGTCAGAATGTGATACATCTGGTGAAGACCCTTTCATTTGTATGTTTAAATAACTGAAACATTTAAACTTTTTATTTCCCCAACTTCTTTTTTCCTTAGAGGAATTGTTGGTAGGTGGTGACATCCTAGGGCAGAAAGCACCACAGGATGGAAGTACAAAAAATTTGTTTTCCTTTACTGGTTCTCCCACAGATGCTTCATGCAAAGCATGTATCCTTATTGTTTGTTGGATTCCCCATATGTGAAATGAAAGAGACTTCTAATCCTGGTTATTTTCTTCACTCTTTGTCTCTCCTAAATGGAAAAAAATTTGTTTTAAACACCCAGTTCATTAAGCAACAGTGTGTTATTGCCCTAATTACAGCTTAAATAATCTATAAATATTTTGTTTTGTGGAGCTTTCTGTTTCACATAGCTGATTGAATACAGGCATGTTTAGTGAATCATGATACAGATAGTTGTGAATTGAAATATTTTTTTCCCCTAAACTAGGGAACAGTTTTTCTCCCATTATTTGAATTAACTGTCAATAGTACAAAATGTTACAGTGTGGCATGTCATTGAGGTTACGGGTAGAGGAGGAATACTGTGAAATTTATTTATATTGAATAGAGATAGCTTTCAGATTTCAGGTGGTGCAGCTGAGCTCCCAAAAAGTCTTTAGAAAGAAGCAGTGATTTAATTATAAAGCCATATCCAAGGTAGGTTTTGTGTATCTTCAGAGAAAATTCATTAAAATTAATATGCAAATATTTCTACAAATTCTGTATGATGTTTCTCGATAAGAACATCCTCATTGTTTTGTATGAGTTCTGTGTGGTTTGATTATTAGGTAAAATACATTACAAAAATTTCTTAGGTCTTAAAATGAATGTAAAAATACTTACAAAATATTTAGGAGTACTTAGTGCTTTCAAGTAGATAGCTTTTTATGTCCCAAGTGAGTAAAACTGGAAGACACTTTTCTGCCTCCCCTCTCACCCCTTCCTCTGTTCTAGGGAGGTGGGAGGATCAGAAAGTTGTATTTTAACCTTTTTCCAGTTAACATGAAAGGTGTTAATCCTCTTGTTCTTTGAGGCCATTAAGTAAGGGCATAGACCATTCTGTGGGCAGTTCACTAAATGCATTGCCTCAGAGTTGCAATGCTTGACAAATTTTAAGTTTTACCAGGATGCAAATGTGTGAGAATCTGATAGGAGTTAAGTGATTTTGTGTGGGAGCTTAATTGTAGGTGTAACCATGACCCCTTGTTCTGTCATCCCTGATATATATGAAGTAATTGCTTACAGTGCTTTTCAGTAAAATGTGTGTTTCAGTGGAGTACAGTGGTTTGTTCATATCCTACAGCAATGGCTGTGTCCTTAGGTAGTTGGATTCTTCTTCAGCACTTCCAATACTGCTGTATTTACAGCAGTTCTTATGGGCCATTAGTGTAGTGGATTTGTCATGGCACATTTGGATAATGAGTTGTACATGACTAACTAATTAGTTCAAGGCATTACAAACACAGGCTTTGTCTCTCAGTTGTTTTACATGCAACTAAGAAGCCAGTCCCATTGCCAGTCCTAGGCAATCTACCCCTTTTCTGAGATAATTTTTGGGTTACTGTATGTCAGGAAAGGGACAGGGCACTTGGTCTGAATGTGTTTATCTATATAACACTTTTAATGTGATTCATGGAGCTTCTTCTTCGTTATAGCCCTAGTACATACGTTTTGGATGAAGATGAGCCTCGCTTCCTTGAAGAAGTTGATTACAGCGCAGAGAGTAATGATGATCAAGATGCTGAATTAGCTGATAATGCGGGTGATTATGAGGCAACTAATCAAGATGATGGACTTTCAGACTCAGATTCAACAAGGATACTCCGTTCTTGAATCAGCTTTGCTGCCAGTAACAGAAGATAAAGTATCCTGGATTTCCAGTCATATATTTCCTTGCTATTTTCTACAAAGGGGATAAGCTTCAGTTACACAAATAACTGGGGCCTGAATAGCTCAAGGACAATAAATATTTCTGATAAATTTGCATTTGTTTTATTTAAGGAGTTCTGTGTATTCTTTAAGCTCTAAATAGATAAATTTATTTACCAGTTCATTTTCTATTAAATAGTACTGCATGGCATTTTGTGTCCATAAACCCTTTCTTCAGAAAAATGGATTATAATTTTTAGTGTGTCAGAGTACAGAAACTAATTTTTGTGGTACGTTTCTTTGAGTTGCTTCCTGAAGAATACATATGTACAGGTTTTCTAAATTAATTTGTTTGTCTGTGTATATGCGTGTGTGTACACTGAGGTGAAAAGGTTATTTTTTCAACATTATTTCAATGATACTTGATTGTGTTGGAAGCAATGTAGTGCCTGCTCTGAAACCATTCAGTAATTACTGAAGTAAATATGAGAACATGATGTATGAATTTTTGCACTTGTTTCTTGCTTCCTATGATTATGTGGTTTTGCCACAGTACTAAGCGAAAATTCTTACTAATGTCTGTCCAGAGGTCAGGAATTTTGCACAGTGACCAATGCAGCCTGTGCTTAGAAGAACTAGACTCTTGTGTAAAA
>WEIU01001093.1:2793-15016 GCA_013389925.1 Aegithalos caudatus | reverse complement strand
GATCCAGCAGTCATATTTGAAGACAACACACATTAGTATATAGCAACCATCCAAAATTAATAGTTCATTACAAGACAGTATTAATGTATATTTCAGGTGTTCTTTAAAAATCTTATTAATACAAACTCACAAAGCTGTAGGCTAAACTGAAAAGACATTCAAATTTTGAAGACAATAAGAAGATTTTACTGTTGGTAAAATTTCGTAGTGTGTTTGTTGAATTACCAGGACCTCACATTTTCTGTATGGGACCTCTCAATGAAACTTTCCAAAGTTATACTTGTGCTCACAAAGTTAGCATGTGTGGAAAAGGGCAGCAATGTCTGTTTCTAATCACTATAAATGAAGATTTTTCTGGATAGCACAGTACCTCCCTTTCTAGCTAACCACAGCTGATAAATGTAGGGCTGGAATTTTTCTGGCACTTCAAAAGCTCATTCCAGAGGTGCAGCAAAAGTGATCTCAGACAGAACAGACATGACTGAGTCATTTACAGAGGTTACTATCCACACTGACTGTACTTTAAACAATTTCCTCCTTTTCTTTGTTTTTACTATTTCTAACTAATTCTTACATACCAAGAGTACTACTACTGAAATGTGAACACGTATTAGCTGTCCAACTGGTGTTGAACTTGCATTGTTTTGTTTGTTTTTCCCTGATTTTACCTAAAACCAATGTCAAACTCTAACAGAGAAGTATAAAAATTCGTAAAAAAAAGATAATTAATTTCTACTTACTCTCTTCTCCACAGACACAGACTCCATAATTCAACACCAAATGTTTGTAAGAAAGCTGGCTCATCATACTTGCTGCTTCAAAAAATGACTTTTTTGAAGGGGAGGGAGAGATTGACAAAATATATCAGTGAAAACAAAGCCCCACATTACAATATCAATTGCTAAATCAATTTTTTTTTAATATTTCAACTGTCTCTTTGCAAAGACCCTATGTAACACATGTTATATTGTTTGCTGTTGGTTTGTGTTCGGCAACTGTTTCTTGTTTGTTGGTTTTTGCTTCAGTTTTTTGGTTGTGGAGGGTTTATTCTAATTTTCTTTTTCTAAATAACTGGTTGTACATATTACAAATAGGTTAACAACCTGTTTTTCTCTGTGGGCAAGTATATGTCAACATTTTAAAAATAATCTATTTTCTTTCAGTGTCAATTACCTAGGTAAAGTAAACTGAAGGCAAATTCATCATATGCTATTCACTTTCTAATTTATTCTGCTGCAATGCACTATTGAGTTCCCAATTTATTTCTTTGTAGCACATTATCAAGTTAAAAGACAAAAAATATTATGCAATTCATTCACTACTGCAAGACGTTTTCCAACTTTGTCAGGAAGCTTTCAAATGCTTTTATTGCTTTCTTTATTTTTTTATTCTGATCAGTGGCATCTCCACCTACACTTTCTTGTGTACTGATTATTCACCCAACAAAGTGAAGCGAAAATAAGAACACTTTCCTTCAGGTGACTATATTTTTATTTCTATACTCTGAGCTTTTAGTAACTGATTTATACTTAACTTCAGAATATAAATATATTAGCCATACTATCAAAATTATAATTTTTTTTTTGTTTTCAATAGTTCAAAGTGAATGCCTACACTGTTTATGAATACCAGCCATCTGAAATGTCTCTTCATTTTTTACTTATATTTTCATATAGATTCATCTTAAATAATGGAAAGCTGCACTAAATAGTGTACTGGTTTTCTTGGCTTGTTGTAAACATAGCTAGATAATTAGAAATTTGAATAAATTACACATATAAACAATAAGCAGTATATAAAGTTACATTAATATTAGAAACACTACTACATCTTGTGAAAATCTTTAAAATTAAATTCTCACATAAACAGTCTTGGGCTTGATTACACTACCTGTTTATTAGTATGCACAAAAGCATTTCAGGTCTACTAAAAGCTTCACTCATAAAATGAGGAAGCTCTGTTATTATGGGCAAGTTTTTCTCATACATAAATACTTCTGATTACTTGATTTTACTGGAAAATCTGAAGACGGTCTATCCAGAGAAAGTGTTTTTCCATAAATGTGGTCCCTTGTATGTAAATAATGAATTTACTGGTTAAGACAATCCTGTGGCCATACCACTCCTCCTCTGGTATTTTAATTGTATAAATGACCTGTTCTCCCATTCTCAGTGGCTAAGTCTGAGTTCTCTCACAGGTGGCAGGAGCAGGGCAAATAAAGTACATAGGTGTCCATCCTAAAACCAGTCTCAAATCCATAATCCCAGTGTCACAAGTCTAAGCATGGTTGGTTCAACATATAACCCTCTACCATACAACAAATACTCATTTATGAAGTAAATGGGTATTGCTCAAAAAAAAAAAAAAAAAAGAGTAATGCTCAACATAGCATGGACAAATTTTATATAGCAGTCAACAATCACACCAACCTCAGAGTAGTTTCTGTGCACTTTATCCAGCACCTTTAAAAGAACTTCAGTTTGATGGAGCTGGCCATAGTCTCCCACTTCTTTCCTTACACCTTTGAAAATCTTAGTAAATGTGCCCTGTCCAAGACTCTCCTCCTAAAAGGAAGGATACAAATAGAAAAAAAAATCAGAAATATCTGCCCATTTTAAAAGACATCTTTAAAAAATCACCCCTGCATAAGCATATGCAAGTCTTTAGAGGTCTGCTGGCTGTAGAGTCCAGCTGAAAAGGAAAGGAAGGAACTATATCAGAAACATGTTAAATTTTTGCTTCCTTTTTATTGACTACTCAAGGATCTCAGAAAATAGCTTGCTGCAAGAACCAGAGAGGAAGCAATTCCGTTAAATATGTATATAGACATCTCTAAAACAAAGTAACTCTTAATTGCAATCAAAAGGATACTTCCTTATTATTAAAAATTAGTTATTTGCATTACTGGAAAATAAATTATTTTCCATAACGCTAAGGAAAGATTACAGCAAAATCTCCTCACTCAGATAAGATTATTTTAAACACATAGAGAGGTTTTTAAAACTTGGTGCATATTAAACCCAACATCTGCAGTGGGAAAAAGCAAGTAACAGACTTACAAATATCAAGTCCTCATTACGGATTTTGTGAAAGACCATCTGATGGACATTATTGTGTCTCTGTAACGTAGGTGATGAAGGTACATCAGAAACACTATTGCTTCTGAAGACTAGGAGGTTTGATTTATCTGGGAGAAGAAAGAGGGAAAGGAAAACCAAAGTAAATTTGTAAAATATAAAACTAAACCAGTATTACTTCTGAATGATTATTAATGAGGGGCTCCTAATTCAACACAAACAAGATATCACACTGAGATTCAGTATTTAAAAAGCCACATAGTATTTAAGTTAAATCAAAGTCTTCTATTTTCTAATCAGTAAAATCATCTAGGTTCACTCATGAGTTTTGTTTTTCAATATTTCTAAATTTGACAAGCATTCTGAAAATATCCTACCTCCTTTCACATTTTAACTGCTGCACTATTTGTTATAACAACTGGGGATGGAAAATATCTTCTTTTACAATAAAAAGTAGAGCAAGTCTGATACTAAAACTAAATCTGCAAAGTATGTCGTTGTGGGTATCTGCTCACATCCATGATTATGTTTATTGAATCATTCTGATGCATATACGTTTTTGATTTCAATAGAGTAATATTACAAAATTATTCTCTGTAATGTGAATGCATATTTACTTGTTACATTTTTTCTAAGGTTTTGAATCCATTGGCTATTTTCAATCAGATTTGAAAGAAGCAAAAGTTATACAATATAGTCTGTTCTGACAAGTTTGTCTTTAAATAGGAACTTTGATACAGACAAAGACTAATATTAACTGTAAGTAGTACTACTTAGAAGAGCAGATATTTAAAGAGTTCATAAAGGAGAAAGATATGAATATCAAAGACAAAAAAATTAAATGCAATTTCAAGAAAAATCCACCCTTCAGGCAGGAGTTCTCTTCCATGCGTATTTTTTTCAGTGTTAAAAAGGAGCTGGAACCACAATGCAGACTTGGCATAACTCAGCTAAGATCAAGAATGACAGAAATTCACTGACATCGTTGGTTCTGTTGCCTATGGATGTATTCTCAGTGGTAAATAATCCATTAGTAGCTCTTTCCTTCTGAAGACATGAAAACACTTGACATAATAAGAAATGCTACTGCACATAATCCACTGCAATTAAGAAACCAGTTTTGCTTCTAATAATGAAACTGGCTACCATGATTACTTGTGCAAGACTATCTTACACCAAATTAAAATTTGTTAGACACTGGAATTGAAAACTATGACTAAGAAGAATAAATAGGTCAGTGAAATTTTTAAAAACCCACACAAATGTATCACAGAATATTATGAGCTGGAGGGGACCCACAAGGCTTATCAAGTCTAACTCCTTGCCCTGAAGACCACATCCAAGAGTCCCATCACCTGCCTGAGAGCATTGTCCAAACACTTCCTGAACTCTCGCAGGTTGATGCTGTGATCACTGCCCTGGGGAGCCTCTTCCAGTGCTCAGCCACCTCTGGGTGAAAAGCTTTTTATAATATTCAACCTAAACCTCCCCTTACAAAAAGTCAGTCCATTCCCTTGGGTCCTGTCACTGGTCACCACAGAGAAGGGAACAGTGTCTGCACCTGCTCTTCCCCTCGTAAGGAAGTTTTAACTGCAATGAGGTGTCTTCCCAGTCTCCTCTTCTCTAGGCTGACCAGAACAAGTGACAAGTCACTCCTCATACAGCTTCCCCTCCAAACCCTTCACCATTCTCATGGCCTTCCTGTGAACACTCTCCAATAGTTTTATATCTCCCTTACATTGTGGCACCCAGAACTGCCCCCAGCACTCGAGGTGAGGCTGCCCCAGGTCACAGCAGAGCAGGACAATCTCCTTCCTTGTCTGGCTGGAAGTGCTGGCCCTGATGTCTCCACAGGTGGCCCTCCTGGCTGGTGTTCCTTGCCACTTGACTAGAGCCTCTGGTCCCTTTCCATGGTGCTGCTCCTGCAGCGTCTCATTCCCCAGTCTCTCTGTACATCCGGGGTTGCCCCATCCCAGATACAGAATCTGACATTTTCCTTGTTAAACTTCATATGGCTGGTGATTGCCCCATTCTCTAATTTTCTGAGGTCTCTTTAAAGGACCTCCCTGCCTTCAAGGGTACTAACAGTTCCTCCCAGTTTTGTATCATGCACCTACCTGAGAATCATTTAGTATTAACTTATTTTTAAGGCTTTAATCTAGAAGTTAGAAAACTTCTGCTTAGAAATAATTTATCTCTTACCTTTTGGTTTTGGAGGACAGCATTTGATGAACTGGAAAATTATGCTGTCTGAACGGACAGTTTCTGTCTGGTAACAGGTCAAGAGATCCTTAAGACTATTAAAACTTCTCTTGGTTCCACTAAGATTATATTCTCCATTCTCATTCTTTGTAATTAAGCAGTGCTTATAATCTGTAGTACGGTCACGCTGCAGAAGATTTTTTCATTAAAAATGAAATTGATTAATATTTAATATTTGAAAGCTTATTTAAATGTATAGCACTCTACTAATTAAAGAAAGGATGTTTCAGGGAAATATGATCATAATTTGTTATTTTGTTCTCACTATGTAATATTGATTCTGAGAAAACATGACTCTACTCCCATCATTGGAACTAGCATATTGATGCTAGAGAAAAACAAATGTTAATGACATCTGAAAAGATGGAGCTGAGAAAACAGATAATGGATCCTAGGAAAAATCCTTCAGAGCTATTAATGAAAGCTTATTCACCCTGACATGGAGTTACATCAAAACAAAATTTTGTTGGAAGCAATAGCCCTAGTGCTGATACTCCACGTTTGTTTGGCAGGCATTTGGAGATCTCAGATGTAGTTCTGCTTTCCTGTCACCTCCAGCAAGTTCTAAGAAATTACTTCCTAATACATATTTTTAATATGCACTGAATTATTTTCACAATGACTCTTGAAAAGATAGCATTAAACATTTTTAAACAAAATGAGCTCTTAATAGTGCTTTTGTGGTCCTGTATCTCAATACTGCAGCAAATGTTCCAACAAATTCTGAATATAAAAAGCCTTCCAATAACTTGCACAAGACTCAGGAAAAGAAAAAAAAAAAGTTGTGGCAAAGTCACTTAAAGGCAATAGTAGTCTTCTCTCACAAGCTTGACTGTCAACTTCGCCTCTTTAAGCTTGTTCAGGAACTGATTTCTTTGTCTACAAAATTACCTACCAAACATACTTCACTGACTGAACATAACATTTCTCCATTCACACATCAGCATTACTTGGTTATTTTCAGAGATGTATCTATCTTTGACAGTATTAGCAAACTTGCTAACTTGCTGTACACCAGCAGGAAAGTTCATGTATTTTAATTAAACATGTATTTATTTCCATGTTTTTAGCTACCTTAGCTAAAAACACAAAGGTAGTTCTGCTAATGTAATTAAAGAGAAATTCATTCTTGAAGCAAGATCATGCAATTTTTTAACAGGAATATTAAAGCATTATACCACTAGCTGCAATGTCAGAGAGAAGAGGTACATCTGGCTCTCTGGCTTCATGAGAATTATATGCATTTTCCAGGGTGGCTTTCTCTCTAGCTAACACCAGATATATCCAGGAGATTTGTGTTGATATAACAGCTGCCAAATAATATGGCTGGCACTGGGGGTGGGGACAGGACCCAAATCCAGAGGAACCTGTAAAGGAGGTACTCTCAGATCATCAAATGAAGCTCCACTTGTGACAAGGGAGGAGGTGTGTGGAAAACCCTTAAAAAAAGCTTAACTAAAACCCCCCAAACTTTAAAAAAATAGAAAACCCATCAAATTTCTCCATCTCCCAAAGATTTATCGTAGTCCCAAGATCCATGTCACTCTCTTCCCTGTCTTGATCTCCAAAGCATGTGGTACATGCATTAGCAATTCTACAGCAACTCTGATGTTTCTCACAGGACCCTGAAAGTTAGTCCATCTGACCAATATAGCTATAGAATATACATATCAGACAAACACTCTGGAGGGAAAATTCAGAATCATTTACTGAACATCTCAGGGTCATTGTTACATCACAACAACAATTAAATAGGCGCTAAGACAGAATACAAACCTCTATAGCAAAGGTAAGGAAGTATTTTTTAAAATCCTTAGGACTGCAGCGAAGGACGTAGAAACCAGTCTGATTACCCGCTTTCTTCAGTTTACTGATAGCAAAGTCCATGCTACAGTAAAAAGAAAATGTTTAATATCGTGTAATTGCAAAATTCAGCAATATAAGAGGTTGAGCAATGAGCAATATTAACAAATATCTAATAGAACAACAATTAAAGCTTTCAATTTTGTACATCCTTCCTGAAGGTAATCCCTTTGCCCTTTATTTTCCAATATATAGGGTGGTTGCTTATGTAGAGAGCAGTACATTAAAATTTTTTGTTACTAAACCATCACAATTATTTACCCAACACGAAATGTTAAGGGCTAAAAAACCCTACAGCTTATGATATGATTTTCAACATGCATTATGAAAGAAGCTATAATAAAATTGCCTAACAAACAAGCTTAAATTAGTAAAATATTTGTGTGGGTGAAAAAGGTGGGTTTAACCGGGAAAATGGCTAACAAGAAAAAAGAGCTGGAATAAAACAACATTCATTATTGTAAGAATGAATTTCCTCTTAAACAAGCCTTGCTAACTCACTATTTCTATCCTTATCAAGGAATGATCTTTCCACTTAACTTTTATAACATGTCAAGAAGGCACTGTATTTTACAAAGTGAAAAATAAGAGGAAAAATATAAAGCATTTTATATTACATAAATGCAATAACAAACCATTTTAAGATACCTACCATAGTTCACACACAACTAAAGGTCACCTTACAAAAATAATATACAATTGCCATGTTACTAAAAAAAATACTTACAAAATTGGCCCATGACAGTTGCTTTGGATATTTTCAAGGACTGATGGTGGTGCTACTTCTTTACAAAGATAATGATGGGCATCCGCTGTTAATCTGTAATATCCATCAATTAATGATACAAAGGAGAGAGCTTCTCTTAATGACTGAAATTCGGCCTCCTGTTCAATTGCCAGAGAACAACACAGGGCAGGGAGGGAGAGAGAATTTAAATTTTTAATAGGCAACAAAAATTTCATGGATATGCTAATGCTATAAAGATATGCACAAATGTGCACTTTAAAGACATGAATAAAAGCAGTTTTTAACTGATGTTTGTATGTTCTACCTTCTTGTTATCTTTCAAAACTTGATAGCAACCTTCAGTGTTTGAAATCAAATCCAAACTAAACAAAACAGAGAAGTCGTGGATGCCTTATCCCAAGAATAGGCTTTTGAGCAATCTGCTCCAGTGGAATGTGTCCTGGCCCATGGCAGGGGTTTTGGAGCCACATGATCTTTAAAGTCCCTTCCAACTCCAACCATTCCATGATTCTATGAAATCTGCCATAAACACCACCCCAGCTTAGTTTAAGTAGATAAAACAGCAAAGGAATGCCAATATGACAGAGCATTTGGAAGGGAAGAATTAGTAGGTACAACTCAGCATGAAGACACCTACTGCACTGCCAATACAGTGTTGTTCTTTTCCTTAAAGGAAAGCCTTCACTTATCAAGGATGTATATATCTGCTTTCAAATAAAAAGGAAGAATCTCCATGAAATTCTCTGCCTGAAAACTTAACTACTAGTCAGCAGAAACTGGAATCCTGAGCTGGATCATAGACAGATGACTTTTTACTACTATGAGGACAGGCACACTTGATAGGAGCCAGAAGAAAAATAGTGTGGTCAAAGGAAAATGGGTGTGAACAAGGTCTTACGCTCAGTATGATTAACAGATAAAAGCAGCTAAAACATAAAATTAAATTAATCTGCAACAACATATTTATTGCTGCAAATAAAATAAAAATAGCAAAGCATTTTCTGAGTCATCCTAGATTTTATTCAGTAGTGTAACCCAACAGAACAGGCTTTAGTATGTGTTTCCTATAACACCAGAGACATAGCACCAAGACATAGTATGTGTTTCCTATGACAGCAGACAATAGCTGAACACAGTTATTTGGCAGGTTCTTTGCTAGACTAGCACTAAAAAAGGTGGTGTTTTTGAGTAAGTGTCAAGAATTTAAAGTCTTCAAACTCCTTTTAAAGAGAACCTGGAAACAACTGCAGCCCATGGTGCAGCCCATGATAAGGTAGCTGTGCCTCTGCAGCCCATGGCGGTCCATGGTGCAGCAGAGATCTCCCTGCAGCCCGTGAAGAACCTCATGTGGCAGAAGGGGGATGTACTTCAAAGAGGTTGTGACCCCATGGGAAGCCTACACTGAAACACATTTGTTGGCAGGACTTGTGACCCCATGGGCCACTATGGAGCTTGGAGCAGTCTGTTCCTGGAGAACTGCATTTTGTGGAAGGGACCAACACTGGAGCAGTTCATGAAGAACTGCAGCCTGTGGAAACTATTTGCATTTGAGAAGTTCATGGAGGACTGTCCACCATGGGAGGGATCCTGTGCTGGAGCAGGGGATAAGTTGAGAAAGACTGAGAGGTAAAGACAACATGTGATGAACTGACCATGCCTCCCATTCCCAATCCTCTGCACTGCTGAGGGGAAGCAGGTAGAGAATAAAGTTGACCCACGAAGAAGGGAGGACTGGTGGGAAAATGTTTTTAAGATTTTTTTATTCTCATTACCCTACTCTGAATTGATTGGCAACAAATTCAATTAATCTCCCTGAGTCAATTCTGTTTTGTCCATGACAGTTAACAGGTGAGCGATATCTATCCTTACCTTGACCCACAAGCCTATCATTATATTTTCTCTCCCCTGTTCACCTGAAGAGGGGAGTGATTAAAGCAGCTTTGGTGGGCACCGGTGCCCAGCCAGGGTCAGCCCACCCCACACCTCTGAGACAGTTATACCTGCTAGAAAGCCTGACTCAAGTGCAAGGTTGTAGTTCAAGTAAAAAAACTTTTTTATACATTTGTGTACAAAACAATTGTGTATAAACTTTGATACATTTGTGTATAAAATATTTTCTTAAGATCTTCTTCAAAGAATTGTACCCAGTAAAAGCAATAACATTAATTTTGTCCTGATCCTTATTTTGTATCATCATTCTTCAGAGCATTTTGAAGCCTTTTTCAATGTGTTGGTCTCTAGCAAACAGCTTATCAGGACACCATGGAAACAGCACACTTGAGAACTGAAACCATGGACTCAGGTTTAAGACTAATAAACAAAAGAACCAAGCTGTGTAGCAGAAATTTTCCTCAGATGTAAATATCTATTTCATTCCAAGCACACAGCTTTGAATGCAGAAGACCTTTAGTGTTTTGATACACCCCTTATACTGTTGGTATGTGTTTAGTTTTATCTCATGCTTAATTAACATGGTCATGGATTATAGAATACTATCTGTACAACAATCACACAGCCTGCTCATAGCAGTATCTATTCAAAAGAACAGCAACCAAAGTAAACAGACCAGATTCTTGCTGTCTTGTTTGTGAATGGTGACAATTCTTCTCTCACTGGAGCCTTCTTGGCTTGCTTGTTTAATGCTGACATCAATGATATCAGGAAAATCACAGTATGTTTGTAAACCCTGCAATAAATATTATATAATTTCAGTAATAACATAGATGGCAATTAAAAAGCTTCACCTATTTGCAGTATGGAAACTCCTACAACTCTGAACTCGTAATACAGCAACAAAGAGGATTGTAAAACCTTAAACATGCCATTACAAGCAAATAAAGGAATTTTTTCTTTATGGAATCATAACTAGGAACATAAATTAAAGAACAGACAGAGATCCAGGAACCATAAACAGAAATGTCCACATATGGGTATTGGTTTTTATAATTGTAGATATTTCTTCACTCTGTAGTATTTTGTGAACAGAGTTCTTTTGGTTGTTGTTTTTTTTTAATTTTGTTTGTATGTTTGTTTTTTTGTGAGCTTATTATTGGCATCCCGATGAAATAGGTTTAGAAAGCCTGTTAACAATAAAAAATGTCATGACTTCATTTAGAGTGATATAAGCTGCAAAATCTGTAGTTGGAATGAAGAAAAAATATAAGAAAAGTTTCTCCTCTCAGTCCTATGTACTTGTTCATCTGGCTGTTGAAAATGTAAACTTGCAAAAGAAATTCTTTCACAATCTACTCCATGTATTTCATTACGTAAAATAAATAAAAATTATTTTTCAGTTCAGTATCTAAATGACAATTCATCAGTAAAGTTTACTGAAGTGAGTTATGATCATGTTCACAAGCAGCAATATCAATTCATTCAGTTTTCAAAATCAACTTTATATACAGTTTCTTTACCAGTGAACATATATGCAGTATCTGTCAATAATAGAATGATAATATTTTTAATTATGAAAAAAATAAATTAGCAATCTTTTTTAAAATATGATTCTTTCAAACACTACTCTTATGAAAACTTGGTTGCCAAGCCCGAACAGCTTAGTATGCATGTATTTTGTACACCTAAAATTGCAAATTGCAAAATCAGACATTTATAATAGCTCCTGCAAGAGCAACTGACACAGGAAAATTAGGGAAGGCAGGGGGCTCGTACATAACAACTATGAATGAGGTAATTGTCAAATGCCTTTACTTTTACCTTTGGAAAACTCCCAATGTGCACTGCTTTGAGTTTCTATCAGCTTTTGGTAAACTCAGCATACTGAACAGTCATGATCAGAAATCTCACACCCACAAAATAATACTGATAAATAAAAATGCAGCAGTACGTGATTAGTAGCATTTATAGGAACCACTGAGCACCTAATTCCTTTAACAAAGACTATATGGACTCCACAGTCACACAAATGTCATTTTAAATTCGCTAACAGAGACACTAGGTGTCTAACTGCAGCAGGAAAGAGGTATAGGGGAATTTGCCTGTTGCTCAGAGTCCTTAGAACCCCGTTTTCAAAGAGAATTTGGGAAATTTTTGCATTTCATCTACACCTGGGGGCATGGTCCTTACGCTTCCACATTTTTTATATGTTAAGCAGAGAAGTATTACAGAACTTTTTTTCTAGTATTTCAATAAAATATAATTTTAAAATCTTGCACTGTTTAAGTCAATATATTTCTTTGATCCTCAGCCATATGGAAGTTGTATCATTATTGTGAAGTAAAATTTGCCAACCAAATTTGATTGAGATAAAACAGAA
>WEIU01001089.1:1422384-1575498 GCA_013389925.1 Aegithalos caudatus | reverse complement strand
GCTCCCCGCGGGGCCGGGGCCCACCCGTGCCCACGCCGGTGCTCCCGGGCTGCAGCCTCGACAGCTCGTGGCATCGCGCGTAGAGTAGGACAGCAATGGCACGGGGGAAAAGACAGGTCCGTGCCCAGCGCGATTTGACTCCCAATCCCAACTGCATCGCTCGATCCCTTTCCTGACGCTGGTAAATCTCCTGATACAACGAATAACTCGCGAGCAGGGCTGTGTCCTTTGCCCCATCTCTTTGTCTTCCTGGGCTCTGCGGTAGGGCCAGGCCCTTGCATAGGTATGCGGTACCTAGCAATTTAGGGTCCTCATCAAAGCCAAAGCCATCGGCACACCATCATTAGCCGGGGTCCTGGTGCCTTCCCGGCAAGGCGAGTGCTCTGTGCTCCACCTCTCTTCCCAATATCTCTCAGGGGCTTCATTTGCAAAAGGTACAGCCAGCCTGTGACACCTTGAATTACTGCGGAGGAGGACTCAAAGCAATAACAACTGAGACAGCTCCATTACCAGCTCCTCCTTTGGGAGCGGCCTTTTCCCTCCATCTTACAACATTTTAGTGTAGGAAGAACACCGTTTTGAGACAGGAATTCAGCACATTTGGGCTGGAATAATTCCTCCTGCGGGCTTTCTTCCCTTGGCTTCCCTATCACGACTCCAGCAATTCTCGTGCAGTGTCCCTGCAGGATGAGGAGCTCACCCAGGGAGGTACATACCAGCGAAACAAACCACCCCAGAAGTGCACCAGTGTAATTAAAGAGCTGCTAAAGCTCCTTCATTCCAACAGCTCCCAACACTCGCTAACCTGATTTTCACTCGCCGCCGTGCACACGGTGGGAGAGGGGACACCGAGCAAGGTGAAATCCCTCAAAAGTTGAGTTATTTTCCAGTTGCATTCCAGTGCAGATAATGTTTAATTTTATGACTTCCTGCAAGTCTTTAGCATGAACTGAAAGTTCGTGCAGTGTGACTTCAGGGTATGCCAATTATGTAAATCAGCACTAAAATAACAATGGCAACGTAGTTTACACATCACTGACATTAAATGAGCACTTCAACTTCTAATTGCCATTCCAGCTCAATCTTAGTGGGTCATGCCAGGAAAAAGTCATTTCTTGCCTCAACACTTACTCCCTGTGCCTGGAGCATAGGCTCTACTGTATGCCCAGCACAGCGTTATCTCCAGGAGCTTTCTATATTAGGATAACCAGCCTTAGAAGGGAAAAACACGTTTGTGGTTGCTCTGAGGGCCTGAACACATTCTGATCTGATATCAGCAGGGTCTTGTAGGTTTGCCCCTCTCTGATTTTAAGTATAAATAAGCTCGCAGAGTCTTCTCTTGGCCTTAAACCACCTTGCCCTTATACTTTGTCATATCTCAGTCTATTTTGATCTGGAGCTGCTGGGGCAGCAACTCTCCCTTCCCATCCGTTTCCTTCAGACCTCAAAAAACAACACTGCAGCACCTATAACACATTCCCTGAGTGCACCCACCCACACCAGAACCCCAGCCATGGCCCCCTGCCTTCCCCACAGAAAGATTTCTCACCAAGGAAGATCCAGCTCCATTGAGACGGTACCCTGGAATATGGGGGAAAAAGCCTTCAAAGTGCAGTCCCTGAAGCTTTGGTTGTGGTCCATGTCTCCTCAGCACAAAAACTGACTCAATTCTGCCTTGTCTTCATGCCTGCTCCACAGCACCCCCAGCCCCAGCACACCTGACCTCACCAGCTGAGAAGCATCTTCATGATTACAGAGAATTAGGGACAGGTGTGTTTAGGTCTAACAAACCCAAACACACCTGGATGTGCCCAGCCAGACTTCAGCTCCACAAATGAGTCCCTGTCCTCTTCCCACTCCTAGAGCTGTGCAGCAGCACACTTGAGATAAAGAAACTAAAGCTCAACCAGTGCATTTCCTGCAGCTGAAATTCCTCACAAGCTCTGTGAAAATAAGAAGTTGAGAATTATCAGCAAAATATCCAGCCCCACCGAGATGGGTTCCCACAGTGTCATTGCATTTTACAGAGTTACTTCAAGAGCAATCTTGCTCTTCAGCTCAAGTCCTGTCAGAGAGAGAAACCACCATTTACGCTGAAAAGATCCATTTTAGTAAACCTGACTGTGCATATTTGTTAATCTCCTTTGTGAAATTTCACTTATCCTCCCAGAACTTTGCATAGTTGACTACACTGATTCATTTCTTTCTTCTTTACCACATGCACTCCTTTTTTGGTTTTTTTTTTTTTTTTTTTTTGTTTTTTTTCTTTTTTTTTTCTTTTTGGCAGCTGTTTAGCCAGTAAGTATTTAATTAGTGGCACCTGCTGCTAATGTTTCAGATCCAGGTGTTCCTTGCTAGGACCCAAACACAGCTGATAGATATCAAGGGTTCAGGTGTTGTTGGGTTTTCTTAGTAAAAGGGTGGAAAAGTATCCAAATAAGAACATGTTTTACAACAAGGTGAGAATCCCTTTTCCAGGATAGACAGGAAAGAAGAAAATCTTTTCTCTCCTCAGGATTTTTTCTTACAAATCATGTACAAAATCACAATTATACACTGCCACAATGTAGTGTCTTTTTTTCCAACTTGGTTACACCTCAACCAGCATTGCTGGTGACTGTGGGCAGAAGACTTCAGCTGGAGGACCTAGATGAGAAAGGCTCCCTGGGGTGTGTGATGGCAGCTTGCAATCCTCAACAAAATGGCCTAAATTCTGGTCTAGTTAGAGACACAAGCCTGCATAAACATTCACACTTCTCTGTGCACAGTGATACTTAACATTTTACTACAGCCTCCAGCAGCCCTGTGTCACCAATACAGAGCATTTTTGAAAATTCCCACTTTAGACCACTGTCCCCTGGACATGATCAGTATGTGAGACATGAAATATTAGTAGTAGTGAGCTTTTTTAATAGATGTTGCACATTTCAGTGAATAAACCTCTTGATAAAAGTCTGTGCTGAAGTATGAAACATATACGTGGTACAGCATCAAATGTGAGCAGGGCGACGGCTGAAAATGAGTTAAGACGTGTTGGTGATGTTGAGGTTTTGCCTTCCTAATGGGTAGAGATTATCTGAAAGCTTTTCTTTTCCTGAGCTGGGCTTCCTGTTGGCATCTGTGTGAATATGATGTGTGGCCATTCTTTAAAATATTACTTAATACTGTTTTCCAAAGACATATTTGCCTTTTGGTGGTTTGTCTTTTAACATCTATCAACTGGCTCTGCTGCACAGCCTGTCTCCTGTTCTGTGAAGGATGGATTCTCACCTGAGAAGATAAGTTACAAGAAGGTGATTTGTTTGTGAAGAAAGGCAGCTTATTCTGAAATGTCTATTTCTTTTTTATTCACCTTCGCTGAAATCTGGCAGCTCTTCAAAGCTGTTACTGTGTTTCACAGTGAGTCTCAATTTTCTTCATCAAATCTCACCTTGCCTTCCATCATGGTGGCAGGGAAATTGGAATTTATCAGGAAATACAATACAGACCCAGGATTTTCTCCATTTCCAGTATGTCTCCACTGCTAGTGGATGATAGCAGTTGCTCCCAGCTCTGTTATGTCTGCAAATACAGGCTGCAGCAATCAGTTCACGTGGTTGTGCAACTTTGAAACTGCAAGACAAATTCCTACAATTTGTAATAAAATTACTGGGGAAAGAGGAAAAAGGGAGGTAATATGATAACTNATGTTTTTTATTCTGATGCTACAAAGTTCCAGATTTCAAAATCCAGCATTTGACCTGTGACTTTTGTAATGAAGAGCTGAAAATGCCAGAACACCTCTGTACAGCTTGGAGAACAAGCAAGTCATCACTGGACAGATTCCGAGGCACTGTCACTATTGATGCACATTTAATTCCATGCAGTAGGAATAGTCATAGGCTAGGGCAATTCAGTAGGCCGTGAGCTGATTTACAATATCCCAGTTCTCTTCCCAGCAATAGGAATGTCCTTTTGCTTTCCACAGTGCCTTGGTTTTCCCACCATGGAAATGGGATGATCATGCTGATCCTCACTTGTAAGTTCCTGCAAGACCTTCAAGTAAAAGCACTAAGAGTTAGTCACTGCTATTGTCTGGGGTTAAATATTAGGTTAATACCAATAATAATCTCAATGTTGCCTCAAAGACAGTGGCAAAGTTCCTACTTGTTTTGGTGGTACAGGCTTACATGTTTAAGCAATGAAGAGACAGGGATGCCAGCTCTTCTGGTGAGAAGATTTGGAGCAAAGTGGGATTTTTTTTTTAATTATATAAGTCGTGTTAGGAAGACAATGAGGTGAGGGTGTTCTCCCACAAGAAAGGGAAATGGCTGCGTCATAGATGGTCCACTTCAAGAGCTTATAATTTCATCACTGCAGAGATGACGTCAAGCAAAATGGAGGATAAAATGAAGTTACGCATATTGCCTTAAGAAGTGCATATTTTAGCAGTGAAACTGGATAATGTTTTGCAATTAAAATAAAATAAAGGCAAGCGTGACGTTCTGTTTAAGCAGATTGTCTGTATGAAGGTTTTATTGTAGCTGCAGATTTAGGGCATATGAAAAGGTTTTTTGTGCTCAGTTGCAGGATGAAAAACATTGCATCATTGGGCATTCTTGTTCTCTAACACTTCTTTGCCTTTGATAGTGAATGCTTGCAATTTTATTTTCTGCTGCAAAGTCATGTTTGCTCAGGTCATTATCATTCCAATTTTTACACATCCTTTTAAGACTAGGCAGAACTACAGAGAGCAATAGTGAGGATTTGTGCCTGCTCCACGTCATGTGCTCGGCACAAGTGATCAGCTGCTGCACCTGCTTCGTGCTGGCAGCAAAGCCATTTGCGAGTTGCCTTCAATCCCATGCCTTGTTCCCAGCTCCCAGAGGGGCTCTGATGGGCACAGGTCCCCATTCAAACATCACCATGGAACTTTTATTTGGGAGCCTGTTTGCTTGTGTGCTACAAAATCTACTGACTGGGAGGGGTCTTAGGAGAACAGCATCCTTTGTCCCCAGGCTCTTGTCCGCTCCAGTGCTGCCTCTGTGGTGTTCCAGAAAGCACATTCCAGATTGCAGGGACTAATTATTAGCAGCACACATTCAACTGCTTCAAGGTACTGTTTATCCTCAGAACATCTGTAACCTTAAAGTCATGGAGTCCTAGTCAAAGTCATCTCTCTGTATCCAGCCTCCAGGTTCCTCTGCAAGGGGAGGAATATCCACTGTCTCCATTTTACAGGAGGAAAGGGGCAGAGACCAGAGAAAGGAAATTTTTACTGTGAGGTACACAGGGGTGCAAAGACCTGTGGAGGTCACACTCAGATTTTCAACAATGCATAAGCAGGTTAGACACAGTCTTTGGGTTAAAATCCCAAAACTTCAAGTGAGATGTTCAGTACTCAGCTCGTGGAGACATTTTTTTAAAAGCCTGATACCAAACCTATTAGCCAATAGTTTCCTGACAAATTCCTGCAGTGCCTTGTCCACAGTTCTTACTGCAACACATAAATCCTAGCATGAATATGATAATCCCATTCAACTACAGAGAAAAGCTCTGATGTGGTAGGAGTATATTTACACTGAAGAGAGAGAGGTTTTTACAGCCTTGGTCAGGATAATAAAGGTACCAGTCAGGGTATCCACATACAGATTTGTTCCCAACCTGGATCAGTCTCCATAAGAGAGGGACTCACTGAATTCCCTCATTTGCTGTGCCATCACCACCTCCCTTTGCTTTTTTCCAGGCCTTGCTGCAGGATGGGCATTGAGCAGCCAATCTGCTCAGCACTTTGGGAAAGCTTGGGCCAACCTTTATATTCCTTAATACTTTTAGCTGCCTTCCCTCACCACACCTCGGCTTCCTGCTTTTTTCTGATATTTGCAGTGACCTATCTACCCTCACTTTATGTGCTCATTAAAGTAAGCACATCCATCAGCCTGTTCAGGATTAGCCTGGAAAAGCAGTGCCATAAAACATCCATGATGTGCAGCATTGTCCAATTATTAATTCCATTATTCCCATCAATTCTGCTTTCTCTCCCTGGACTTAGGCAGCCTTGGTGTTGTGTTACTGTAGGAGATTTGCCCTTCCTTACATTTTCTGTTTCCTCTCCAGTATTCAGGTGTAGAGGCTCAGTAAACATTCACATCCACTTAAGGTGGGTGTACTAAACATTGCATACATTCCTTTAGTCAGCCATAGAATAAACTCCTTTCAAATAAATCATAATACTAAACAAACAAACGAGCTGGGGAAGCATGGAATAAACTTCATTTATTTTGTATCTTCGACTATCTCCCTTGCTTTCTGCTTCCCTTTGTACATCCCAGACCTCTGCATAAGCCCTGACATCCAATGGGTTTCAAAAAAGGAACAGCCCCAAATTTCCTCCTACCCCTCTTTGCCAGAAAAGGCAGCCAGCACTTAAATCAGATCACCACAACCCCCAAATTAATACCTTAAATAATTTAAAAAAAAAATAAAAGCCCTGGTTCAGATGCTCACACAGCCTAGGAAAAATCTTGAGGACCTGAAACTCAAGTTTGCAAATAAATCCTTGGAAATTCAGGGCTGCTCTCTCCATACCAGTGGAAAATTGAAAACCCAAGTTGTGCAATCGAATGTGACATTCATTTCTGCAGCTGGTGGGAAAATAGTTTCCTTACAAAATAAACTTAATAAAAAGTTGACTGTTTTGTATATCTTTTTTTTCTCCCCTAAGCAACTTCTAAAATGTCAGACATTAATTTTGTGGAACTGTGATAGATTAAAAAAATACACCACTGAAATAATATGTCAATATTATGATTTCCTTTCTTCCCTTCATTCATTTACAATATTGGACTCATTCTGATAAAACAAGCTCAATTTTCCAGGTCTGAAACTATGAAAAAGCTTTTCTATGAACTCTCCAAAGGAGTATCTACTTATATGATAAAACAAAGATTTATTCCTCTTAAGATAAAGTGAAATCACTGCTATCCCAACTCAATGCCATTTGCTTTGTGGTGTTCCCAAAACCCCATGTGGAAAAGAGGTTCCTGAGCTCCCACACAAACATCATTTAAAATTTTAAGCTTTTAAACTTTTAACATTTTTAAGCAGATCTGCAGGTCAGCAGAAGGACTATCACCATTGTGTTCAGAGAAATAGGATTTTCCAATGCTCTTCAAGAAGGGAATAACTGCTCCTGGCAACCTCTTAATTAGTCCTGCTACTAATAAAAGCATTTCTAATACCACTACTTTGATATAAACAATGTAATAAAACCAGAAAAAGATACATAACTCCTCTGAATGAGGAGTCTTTAGAGCTTTTCTCTTATTGTAGTATTTCCCATCCTAAAAGTGGAAGAAACCACAGCAACAAATCCCATCTTAAGGGGGAAAGAAAAACCCAAGTTAACTGTGGGGCCAGGCTGGGTGGGACTTGGATCAGCCTGGTTTAGTGTCCCTGTCCATGGCTGGGTTTGGAGCTGGATGATCTTTAAGGTCTCTTCCAAGCCAACCCTGTGACCTCTGAAGGGAATCTCTGTCTCACCCTTGCTAAGCCAGAGGTGTGGAGTGGGGAACTGGAACTTGGCACCTGCAGCTTGGAGAATCTCAGCCACCCTGCTGTGCTGAAGGAAGGCAAGGATTTCTGGCCAGAAATGGGGATCCAGGGGGAAGGTTACTGAAATGGCAATGTTTCCTTCACTTGTGTGGAAAAGAGTATTTATACCCAGCTTAGGGCATTGAACAGATATGCAGGTGCAGCAATGCCAAAGTGATCTGTCATACCACTGCCTGAAGTCAGAGCCGTGACAGAAGTGTACCTTGCTCCCTGCTTCCTTCTCTTCCCACAGCTCCATGTTCCTTGTGAGCCCACTGCATTTTCAGAGAAGCAAAACCCTCTTCTTCCAAAGCCCAGGGCCAAATTCCACGGGAGCAAGCTAGACCCGCAGCTGTGTTTGTATCTCTTCCTCTGAGGCTACATCTCTACTAGTAAATCCAGTGTGCCTGGGAACATTCCTGGGCATGGAGGCCAGCTGGCATGGAAAAGTCTGCTTCACTGCAGGCTTCCTCAGTGGGATGGCTGCATGCAAACTGCTGCTTGGGGATGGTCCCAGGGATGCCAGAGCAAACCACAGCAAGAAACCACCTGGGACAAAGGCACCAGGGGTGTCCTGACAGAACCAGGGTCACTGGCTTTGGATGTGTTCCCAGATACTGCAGTGTGGACCAGTGCAGGTGTTCCCAAGGCCATGCCTGCCTCTGCCTGCCCAGAGGATGCAGGACCTGGGTTAAGGTTGTCACCACTTCAGTCAGCTGGTAGGGATTTCACCCAGTGCTGAACAACTTTTATCTGCACAGGAGCTGTTGATAAGGGAGCATTTAAAGGTGCCCAGAGGGGAAACCACTTGAAAGCAGAGCTGCGGTGATCCAGAGAGCATGCCGCTCTGCTGGCAGGTGAAGGGGGGAGCAGTTCCAGGGAAAGGGAGAGGAGCAGGGATGTTTGGCAGAAAGTTCTGCTGCCAGGTGAGGATGTGTGACCAATACCTCTTTGGGCAGGTTTAAATCTCAGTTTTGTTTTCTTTTTACAAAAAGCTCAGTGATGGATGTGAAGATGTTTTTATTCAGTTCACTAGATGAACATATGGTCCCAAAAACAATCTGTCCTAGAGACAATTATTTAGTCGAACCTCAATCAAGTTTTATTCCTTCATTATTGAGCCATAAATTGGGCAGGAGGTATCAGGGTTTCTACACAACCACAGCAAAGCCACTTCTCCCACCCATGCTGCAGTTTGATAACCCCTTGTTTGGATTCAGGCTTGGCATTTCCCATGGCTAATTTATTCCAGAGGTGAAGGAACCTTCACTCCTTGCTGCATCTGCCCTCTGTTCAGCACAGAAACTTTCTGAAGCCAGCCTGGCTGCCATGAATAGAGTCCCAAAGAACAAGGCTGATCAAAGCACAGGCTGCCACCATCCCTCTGAGCAGATACTCCTTCCCAGCCCTGCTCCATCTCTTCTGCCAAAACTGCTTCCACAAACAGGTTCAAAGAGCTGGTTGGTCTGAAAAGTAAAACCTTCTTGGAGCACCTGCACAGCACTTTTCTCAGTGGGGTCCTGATCAAGGTTGGAGCTTCTATATTACAAATATATTCTTTCCTTTATATTTAAATGCAATGTAAATTAATTTAACAAGTAAATCTCAGTTAAAATCTTTACCTTGTAAACCAGGATTAAAAAATCTATAGGACCCATGTTCCCTTCCCTGCCATAGCTGAAGGTACAGTAGCTAATGTTTCAGCTAACTTTTTGTTCAGAATCAAATGAGATTCACATTAGGCCCACAAAAGGAAATTCTGATTGATGGTCTGGCCCGCACAACTACAATTCTTTTAGCAACAAAAATATTTTGTAAGTTCATTTATTATTGAGATCAAGCAATGAGTTTGGAGCTACATAAAATGGTTCCAATTAGATTCAAGTAATTGCCATCTTGAGTGAACATAAGCTTTTCTGGATAAAAAAGGAGCAATAAAAGCTCAAGTAAACTCATATCTGATATTTAGGCCTTCAAAGCTTTTTTGCCTTTTTTTCACCTTTTTCTTTTTAGTGTGAAAACACAGGAACGGGGGGAGGAGTAACAAGGATGTATGAAAAAAGAGGAGTGATTTCCCCAAGCTGATTTCCTGGGTGACCTGGTCTCCCTGGGAATGCTGCCCATGTGATCTGCACCAACTGGATCAGCAAGAGCACGAGAATCCAGAGTTTCCACTGCACCAGAATGGGCAAAGGGAGGAAAAGCCAACAAAGCACATATTTGAGAATCTCACCGGAGAGATTCTCAGGAAGACCATGAGTGACAAAGGAGTTATTAGTGAGGAAGAGAAGATGGATTATTTCTGATTTTATTGCTCAAATGTCATCATTAGATATTTAATCTCTCAACCCACCCAGAGGTCTACAAAAGTTTTCTACAGAGTCTACCAGTGGTTTAATCTCTGGAGTGCAATTTGCTCCTAATTACAATCAGATCGTAATTACAGATTCACATTTTTGTATAGCTTCTTTTGGGTCTGAATATGTACTAGTGTGACACAGAACAGTTTTTGCTTTAGCTCAGCTTTGGTTTGCAGCTTTTTAGTGTTCCTGTTTGAAGTCTTGGAGAGGAATAGGAAGTCTAAATCCAATGAACTCATAAAGCTCAGCTGAAACTGTGAATACTCAACCCAGCTGAAGATCTACTCCTTCCTAAAAAGTTGTTACAGTATCTTGGTATTTCTGGGACTCATCCCAGATTGAACATGACAAAACACCAGAATCTTTTCCTCAAAGACAGTCTCCCATGATCCCTATGCGGGCTCTAGCTTTAGACTTTCTCCTAACTTTGTAAATATTTTTCCTTAACAATGGTTCAAGAACAAAAGGTTTAGCAGGCAGGAAACATCAATATTTGGTTTTGATGAGAAACCTTTCTCATCAAAACCTCCTTTCTCTTACTTGTAAAAGATTGTCTTTTATAACCAGTTCTGCCAAGAAAGCAGAGGAGCACTGGAGCACCAAGGCAGGTAAGCACAGCCACCCAAAGCACTGCTCTGGATAATTCTACTTCTGTAAAGAAGCAGAGAAACTAATTTTTCACTAGAGGAACCCATTTAGCAAATATTTCCCTGCACTTGGGAACAACAAATTCAGACTGCTCTGCAGTAAACCCTGGATTACCTTCAATAATACACAGACAACTCCTCTGAAACAGGATGAACAGGACCAATGCACGTATTTTGACCATGTCTGTTGACCCCTCTTCTTTTTTTTGAGATTCAAACAAACAAACAAAGCCAAACCATGCCTTTTGCCTTTTTCTTCGTAGAAGTCAATACCCTAAATAGTGGATGGAGAATTCATTGCCCTTGATTAGTGAGAATTGAGGCACAGGGAGGTTTAAGTCACCCTTTCCCATGGATTAATGTCTTTTTGTTGTCCCTTTTATCCAGGAAAAAAAAAGGATGCTCTAAATGCAGTTGGCTGTCTGCTCCACCACAGTTCAAGCCAATTGACTGTGCTGGGGAGTCTCAAATGTTTTCTTTCCTCATAAACTACCTTCATTAGCTACGTAAATAGAGCCCTAATGAGATACTAATTAGTTGTTAAGATTTCGATCTCAAATAACACAAACAGTTGTGCTGTAACCATCTGTTTGTGTTTGCCAAGGTGCAAGCACGTGCCACCAACCTGCTGTCATTTACTGCCAACGCCACAAGCCCTGCTTCTGCTGCCCTGTGCAATGCACACATCTAAGACTGGTGCTGGAGGTGAGTGTGGATCAATACCTCCAGCTCCTCCTCAAGGTCGTGTGGCTGCTCCCAAAGGGTTTGTGAGGCTACACCCTCAAATCAGCTCATTTGTCCTTGCTTCTCAAACTACAGGAAGTTTTCCTTACTGTCATTTTATTAGGAGAACGGAAGGAGTACGTAGGGAATTTGTGGACTGCCTAAAGGAGGATTTTACAGAATCACAGCATAATTTGGGTTGGAAGGGACCTTTGAAGGTCATTTAGTCCACCCTCCCTGCAATAAGCAGGGACATCTTCAATTGGATCAGGTTGCTCAGAGCTTCATCAGCCTCACCTTGAATGTGTCCAGGGATGGAGCACCTACCACCCCTTTGGGCAGCCTGTGCCAGGGTTTCATTCCCTCATCATACAAATAATCTAAATCTACCATCCTTTAGTTTAAAACCTTTACCTTATCACAATGGGTGCTACTAAAAAATTCTGTCCCCATCTCTCTTATAAGCCCACTTTAAGTATTGAAAGGCTACAAGAGGCTGAACAACCCCAACTCTGCCCAGCTCTCTGCCTTTGTAGCCCTAAATTTTTCACTAGTACCAACACAAGCAAAATTAGAGAGCCCAGCAGGAGCTGACATTGATGTCTATCTCACTAAAATGAAGTATCAATAACCTAGCTCACACTCGATGAAAGAGCCAGTCTGAATTATTTACCGTATGTCATACTTCAGGTTTTAATTTCAATATATGGTGAGATGTATGATAAATTATTCAGCAGCCTGACAAATTAAAAGGCAGTTTCAAACCCCATTGTATTTTCTACTCTTAGGTTAACAGTCCAGTTCACAACGATGGCTTGCTAATCTATTTTTGCAAAGGGTTTTTCAACCAGAGAGGCACAGAAGCACACAAGTTTTCCATTGCAGCAAATCTTATCCAGCTTAAATCATTTAACAGCCCATCCTCCTTGAGATACACTAATGAAATACAGCTTGGGCAAGAGGGTCAAATGTACCTGCAGCAGGTTGGCCCAGGAGCTGGCGGTTTGTTTGCTCCAGCTTTTCCCAGGGGACTTGCCAGGGTGTGAGGGCTCTTGTCCTCTCACTTACATTATTATTCTGTGTGCCAAATAGCTTCTTAGAGATATTTTATTTTGCTTTCTAACTTTTTCTCTCCTGTCTGTGCAGGATCAGTTTTGTAGGAAGGTCTGGGAAATAGAAGTGATGTTTTAACCTGTCCAGGCACTCAGGTTTTTGTGTTGGGATGACAGGGAAGAGGCTTTCCTCTTCTGCTCTGAACAGTCATAGGTTCAGTACAGGGATTGTTGCTTTATCTTGCAACTCATTCTTAGAGTAACCTTGCAAAGCTCTTCATGTCCACTTGTCAAGATATTTTCCATCCTCTTTTTGGCAAACAAAGTATGGAAACACTTGTCACTATTCCTCCTTGGGACCTCCTTGGGGACATCTCTTTAGAAATAACTGCAAGTGACAGTGATTCAAGTTTTGTTCCTCAATGGGTAACACCTCTGCAAAAGTACAACCTCCTGAGCAATAGAATATGCAATATTCAGTCTTGCAAGAGCGATAAGTCTAAGATCCAATATTTCCTGACTCATCAGAGCTCACAAAGGAAATATTTGTACTGTTTGAGAGAAGACATTCCAAGTTTCTGTCCATAAAAGAGCCCAAGTTCTTTAAAAATCATGACATGTTTATGCAGAGTGAAACAATTTTAGGTCAGTTTAGGACATTCTGTCCCTCTAAAATCTGTAGTGCTAACCTTGTGTCCAGATAATAGGAAATCTATATGTTGTAATAAAAACATTTGACTAAACTATATTTAAAACAAAGTCTTTAAAGCCTTTGACCCATACCCAGGGCTTTATACAATGGCCGGCAAACAAAACCTCATTTGCTGTTTTGTTTATAACTGGCTCATGGCTCATCTGTTCTGAAATCATGGACCTACCCCAGAGGTTTGATGATGAAAACTGCTCCCAGTTAAAAGGCTCTCCATGGAAACAAAGTTCTGTCAGACACAATGGTTCGAGGAGGCTCCAAAAAGTTTAATTTTAACTATTGTGCATCTGATTGACTTATGCCCAACCAAAGGCAAAGCAGACTTGGAAAGAGCTCTACCTGTGTTGCTGTAATACCTGGAAGCAGCAGATGATGTGTGTGACCCCAAAATGGGCGTCCTGTGCCCCAGCAGGGAAGAGTGGAAGTTCCCTGCAGCTCCACAGCGTGCTGGGACCAGCAGCAAGTTCTCATCACCCAACCCATAGTGCAGCCACAAAATCCCCAGAGGCAACACTGGTGAAAGGCTGTCCCACTGCTGTGCAGGGATGGAGCAAGGAGCCAAGGGCAGTCAGAGCACCAGGAGTGCATTAACCTTTCCCTCAGAGGCAGAAAGGCTCTGAAGTGCAGCCTCGGTGGGATTGCTGCAGAAGGGAAACTGAGCAGCTGCGAAATCCAAGAGCTGCTGTTTTACCTGAAGTTAGAAAGCAAGGAAAGTTTCTTTAGGTTTCTGGAGAATCCTTGATTTCTGGCAGAAACCTTGGATTTCTGGCAGCCTTAAGAGAAACCCCTACATACACCCTTATGTCCAGATAAGGTATCTGTATGGATAGCTTAACTCTGAGAACTCTCCAGCTGAAAAAGCTGGACTGAAAGGTGTCATATCCACTTTAATATTGGTCCCCCAGGTGAGAAATCTGTTTGTTTCTTCCTTAGCAAAAGTAAGGCTGCAGTAAAGAGGAGTGTGAGGTGGTTGGACTTCTCCCACTTCAGAAACATCTCATCAGGCTGGGACCCAATTACATACTGAGTCCACTACATGTTGCATTAAGAACAATGGGCAAATCATTCTGTGCAATGGGCCTCAGTTTCTGCACCTGAAATACTCAGTTAAATAGCTACCAGGCATTGCATAACCCAGTTTATACATTTTAGGATGTGCTGACATGTCATATTGCCTGAGCACTTGGTCAGAAAAAATAACAAACATTATTGATATTACAATACTTGCAAATTATAGACGTCTGCAATTACATTAAATTAAAACCTGGTGTGGTTCACAATACTCAGATGGGGCAGCATGAAACAGGAAGTTTATTACAATCAAACTATTTCAGCTTAAATATTTGGACATTTTGGATGTAAAAAGAAAAAGCTCATATTTATATAAGTACATCAGATAGTTCAGCAGAAACAAAACTTACTTTTCACAAGAAAATAGTTACAATAGCAGATTTTGCCAGTCCACCCTGCGGTACCATGACACAATTTGTCAGGCTGATCTCCCTATGACTCCTGGTGTTACTGGAGCACTGTTCAAAATTGGAACCTGGTTCTTTGCTGTCCAGCAAAGATTTTTAATATAGGTACCTTTTATTAAACCAAAACTGGGATTGCCCCATGAACCAGTGGTGTTGGCTGGAGCACTGTACACGCAAGAAATAAAGGCAGCAACATCCGCCTGAAATGACTGCTCAGAGCTTAATTAATACCAGGGTTTTCACCCTGGTATTGATACTTTCCTCTTGAATTGAATGGAACTTGACCTTGTCACAACAAGATCTGGACAAGTTTGTGAAAACAATGTTGTGACATCAAAGCCAAAACAAAGGAATGTCATCGCATGTGTCAGAGGAGGACATGGTGGGGTCCTCCTACTGTAGCAAAATAATGTCACTGTGAATCTGGGGACACCTGGGCTACCAATGCTCTCTCTGAAAAGGAAGTGCAATGGGAGAATCTGGGAGGTAGCAATTTCCTTAAAAACCAGGAGATGCAGATGCAGTCCCTAGCTGGAATAAAGAGACTTTACCGACTCTAATAGGGTTGGACAGATTCACATCTGTAGGAGATCTGGTCCACTGCAACCAAACTGTGGAAAGGATATAGAAATTAAAATACCATCTCACTGCAGGGCACATAAATTCATCACTAGCGTTGATAAATTGCTCGGGCATTGCTCCTCACCGTGTAAATAAGGCCACAGCATTTTCATCTGTGGGTAAGAGCTCTCAGTTCCTCGTGCCCCTCTCCAAGGTGACAACCTCCACTTAGGGCTGGTTACTTTTCCGCTGATGCTTCGCTGGAAGAGCCGCACTGTGAAATCCCTGTTCCCGGCAGCTTACCGGGGGGAGTTCCCTGTGCCCCCTCCCCTCCAAGACTTAACAGTACAGCCTTAGAAAGGGGATTTTCCAGTATAAACACAGCTAAGCCAAACTCTTCTCCTGGCCTCTCTGTGCCCCAGCCCATATTTGCCCCACAAATAATTACCTGTGGATTTCACCTAGAAGACAGAGGATTTCACTTATAGCTCCAAATAGGCAGGCTCTGACGTAATGGCAGTCTGAGGAATATAGGTCAGGGAGGTGGCCTGGCCACTGGAAATGAATTTTGGAAGCAGAATAAGCAACCCTGTTAGAGGAGAAGATAGTAATCAGCAGTGGTCCTTGGATCTAAACATTTCACCTCCAGCACTCTTGCAGCTACAGCCCTCATCTGTTTCACTTTCCTATTTTAAGTACCTGACTCACATCCTAAATATTGACTTCTATTTTTCTATTAGCACTGGATTTTCAGCCTCCATATTGACTTTGACTGTACCTATGGTTGATACTAAGCCTCTCAGGTCAACAAACTTTTATAGCTGTTAGCTGCTCAAACCACAGTGGGCAGGAACTGGCACTATAGAGCAGTAGCTAGAAGCAATATTATTGGGAATTATAAATTATTCCTCTGCCTGAACTTTTCCTCTTATTCACATAGCTACATTCATTTTTAAACATGTGGCAAACGAATTGCCCAGTGAGGACAATTGGGACTCTGTGATTTGGGGAGCACCCGCCACCACTAGCAGGGATGGATTCTCCCCTGGGAACAGCGGAGTAATGCCGGAGTCACAGCCAGGGTACAGCAGCATAATCTGGGCCAGTAATGCCTGTGAGGACAGACAACACCCAGCCAGAGGATCAGAAGCCCCAAATCCATCTTAGCTGCACACACAGACCCCTAATGTCTCCTTTGGCTGACGTTTCAGCAGCACACGGAACTGAGCTGTTGCAACCAAACTTCAGAGAGACTGGGCCATCCATCATTTGTAAAACACTTCATGTATGTAAGAAACAATAACAACATTAAAAGAACATTATGGCAGTGACAAAGCCAAGACTAAAAAGTGAGGAAATGCAGCAATTAAGATTAACTTATGCCTCCCAGTATAATATTTTTCTGCAGACCACATGCTATTTTTTGGAATAGGACCCATGCTCGGGAGCAGGGACAGGGAAGGTATGGCAAGGATTTTACTGACACAGGATGAGTGCAGCATTTAGACATGAGAGGAATCGTATGAAGCTGCATCCCTTAAAAGATGCCCCTTTGGGCGCTGCTGCCCCTGGGGACTTGCCCAGCACGTGTCCCTGCACAAAGAGCTCACAGAAAATGTTGGTTTCCTGCCATCCCCGCTCTGCCACTCAACCTCACAGACAGCCAAAATGTCACCCGGATTTATCTTAAATTTTAAGTCCGTGCCACGTTCAGTTTAATGCTTTCTAAAAAGTTGTTATCACTGAGGAAATGATTACTGGGATGATAAGCTATGAATGACTTATTCATGCACTATTTTCAGTCCTTCATCAACCTACTAGATCTTGTGCTTATGTTCCAATCCTTCACATACTGATTAATTTTTCATGTGCTACCAGGCCTTTTTCAAGCAAAGGTTGCCAAACTAATGCAATCTGGCCATTTAATAAGCTGTTCCTTTCCTTTTTTGTTTTTCTTACCCCATGCCTGGAGTACAAGCCCATGGAAGGAAGGAAGGGTCTGTCAGAGAACTTGTATGATACTTGTGATTTATTATTAATTGCTGGCACAGCAGTCCCTGCAGGTCACAGGACCCTGCCTGTGCTAAGCAACGTCTGGATGCTGTGCTGGGCAATGTACTGACAAGGAAAAGGGCTTTTCCCAGCCTTTCTAAGCAGGCAGAGGTAGTGTGTCCCTCCTGGGTAACGGGAATGGCAATAAAGCCCTGCCTGACCAAGTGCACGGGGGGGCCGTGCTGCCCGTGCTGGGCAAGTGTCTGGAGCTGAACCCTCCACAGCAAACCTAGGAAACAGGCTTTTCCCTGGCCTGAAGTCTGCAGAATTACGGTTTTCAAGGATTTACCACTTAATGGCAAAATTCTGGCCCACAATTATGCTGTGTTCTCGCTGCCAAAGCACATACATGAGCTGTAATCAGAGAGTGGCTTTTTTCCCATCCTGCCTCCAGCTTTGCCATGAGGTGGAAGAAACTGTGATGGGTTGAGCTTGCTTTTCCCTGCTGTGCCAGGAGTGACACGTGCCTCATCCCAGAGAGCTGCAGCTCAAATCCTGTTGCTAAAAGCCCCAGATTTGCAGCACACAGCCCATGGCCCCACCAAAACCAATGGACATCCTTCCATCTGCACCTTGTGGCAGGATCAGGACCACAAATACAGGCCATGGAAAGCAAGCAGAATGTTAAATAAGCTGTGCCGAAAGGGAAGTGGCCAGCACCAGTGCTAAGAGTGAGAACTAACTCTGCTTTGACAGAGACTCCCTGGACAGCTGTAGCCAAGTCTCTCAGGTATTTGATAGTTTGATTCCTCACCTGTACAACAAGGAAAAGTTAATCCTGCCTTCAGCAGAGCGCTCTGAGGATGACTGCCTTGGGTTCTGGAAGGGACTCTGATGTACAGCATGTATAATGACTCTCAGACACCTAAACCTGATCCTTCTGGTGAAAACATTTCTAGCTCTTTAGCTCCTAATTCCAGCTATACATTACCACAGCAGCAAGATGGAGCAAGATAAGCCTGTTGTCTTACCCAGATCTCTCAAGCTGATCGGTGAACATTTTGGCTCTGCCAAGCCAGCACGATCACTTCCATGCTGCCCCCCTATTCTGCAAGTAATATAATTATCAGGCATTTGAAAAATAAATGAAAACCATGGGCACACAAAAAGCAGTGCTTTGTGAGCTACCTGGTGCCATCAGGGTCCCAGGTGACTCAGGCTGGCTCTGCTGTGTGCCTGCAATCAGCATGGCTTGTGTGCTCTGAACAGCTTGTCCTTACCCCATCACTCCACACATGGGAGACTATCCCCTTATTGCCCTCACCCAGGGCCCTGACCTCAATAATTAACTGCGTTTAGCAAGGACATTATTAAACCTGACTCTCTGCTCCCAGATGAGCTATCAGGTGTCTCTCTTTAACCCAGCAGGAACCTTTTTCTCACCCCATGCCCTTGTTATTACCCTTTAATGTGCCCTGAAGCCTCTGGAGCAGCTCTATCTATCCCAGATAGTGTCAATTCTAGAAGGACAGGGAAATTAAAAAAAAAAAAAACAAAACACACACACAACAAAAAAAACCCCTCAAAACCCAGAAAAGTCCATTCCTGAAGATTTTTTCCTAACTGGCTCTAAAACGTCTTTCCATTTCCTTTCTATTTTAATCATCCATCTCTAATAACAAATTCTAAAAGCCAACAGGTCTATCCAGTCACAGCAAACTGCTCAGCTGTGGATTAAAGCATGTTTCAGTTTTTAGCAGGACACTATTCCTTTATACCTGTGAAAACTGATCGCATCTGTCTATTATGATTAAAAACCAAGGAGATATTAATAAGTAGCTACTAATTAGCTTGCATTTTAATCGCAGCTTTTATGCCAAACAAACACAGGAGTGCCACTGAAACATAATATAAAATGTCAGCAAATGTCTCCACTTTAGAGCTTGGCAAGTGCAGCTTGCAATGTGCTGATGCCACCAGGGCACAGAAGGGCATTGGGCAATGCTCCCTGCTCCTCTTGGGCTCTGGCACAGGAATGCATCAGGCTGTGGCTGGGGCATAACCCTGGAGTGAGTGAAAGCAGTCTAAGGCAGCTTGGCTTCATGAGGAGCACCAAAAGCCCAGTGGATGCTGTTCCAGAGGCTGAACCAAGGAGACCTCAGACACTCTAAGCTGGATTTCTACTTCCTCACTCCTCTTCTGCAGGTTTTTACAAGAGGGATATTGTCAGGGTTCATCTCATGTTGGCAAGGAAGCACCCCTGTGCCACCCTGTGGGTAACCACAAGCTGTGGGTAACTGGGTTAACTGGGAACCTCAGTCAGACATCAGCAGTGTCCTTGCATCTCCCTGCAGCCTCTGCATCACCTGTGCAGCAGCAATGACAGCTGCCAGCCAGCAGTGCAGCTCTCCCATCACCATCATTTCCACCACCAGGCACAGGCACTGTGCCAGCAGTGCCCCTTGCAGTGCCCCATGGCTGGACTGGCCCAGACCTCACTCCCTGCTCCATCTGGGCAATCTCCCATCCCTCCCAAAACCATCTTGTGTGAGAAGAGCTGCTCTGGAGCTGCACTTCTAAAAAAAACCACCAAACTTTTCATTCCCAGTATTGTCCTTTACTACATGTCTGTACGGTGCCCAGCATCCCAAAGCCCTCATCTCCTCTAGAGCCCCTAGGGGCTGCTAGATTGCAAAAAATACACACAAAAGACCAGCTGGAGAGCAAAACATTCCTCAAACCTATCCTTCCACTCATGGCAAGCAGCTGAAAAACGCAGCACCATTCAAATAAAAGGCTGTGACTGAATATTGCAAGTGCGATGAACATTTTATGGATGAGAATGCTCCCGCCCCTCAAAATATTTGTTTTCAATACCCACAAAGTAGTATAATGTCATTTAGCGAGGAGAATTCTGGCAGTCAATGCACAATCTGGCAGAGCTACAAGTACTGTAGGTGTTATGATACACACACAACATGTTTTACAAATAGAAAGTGGTTTCCAGAGTTCTTTAATCTATTCTAATTTCCCCCACCTCTACCCAAAAAAGCTGCAGTTATGAAAATACTGTTGCATACTGAAATATTAAACTAGAAATCTGAAGAGAGTTGTTTTTTTAAAAAGCTCTCTTTTCAGCGATTCCTTCTTCTCTCTCTCTCTTTTTTTTAAAGTCAGGTATGTTTTTAGCAACTTAAACAGGTTGGGTTACCCACAAGAAGTAGTAATTTTTCCACCTAGCAGATTGAGGCATTCATACCCTCTTCAAACATTTCTAAATTTATTCTCCAGTATTATTCAAATAGAAATATTTGCATGTACACCCTCAATTGGATAAAACCCTTTTAGTACTAACTCATGAGTGGAAACCGCACAAGTGAAGAAGATTAAAAAATGCACCTTCTTTGAATCCAAGGAGCCTTTGCAAGAAGTCTTTCCAAAAAGCCATCCTGTCTCAATTGGTTATTATTTCTTCTTTTTGGAGGAGAATCCTGCTCAAGAGCAAATCTGGTACCTATACAACATGCAATGAGATACACCCATTCCTGGCTAGCAGCCACATGTCAAGGGGTTATTAGCCTAATTTACAGGTGGGAGACCAAAGGATAAAGAGACCAAGTGAAATTTGCAAGGCCACTTGAGACACCTGTGGCAGCTCCAAAACAGTTTTTTTGCTAGAGTCCCATGCCTCAGTCACAACACAAGGCTTCCTTCCCAAGAAATCACATCGGCTGCTTCTTGTGGATTTTCCAGAAGCAGGAAAGCAGAACTTTTATAAGCCTCTGAGGTCACCAGCTTCACTCTTAGGTGAAGTGACCAGACTCAGTTTCAGGAACAAAGCCCTTGTAGAGCATGAGCAGAATCAACTACTGCCCCATCCAAGCTCTCATCCAAAGGAGAGCACATCGGCTTCCTGTGTTTGGGCACTTCCAAACCAGATCTCCACACAAAATGACAGTGGAGACCCCAGCCTGATCCCACGAGGAGCATGCCAGGAGCATTAGCACTGCAGTGGCATCCTGCACCTGAGCCATGGGGACCTTACCTTGTCTGGGCAGTGCCCAGGACTGTGGGCACATCTCTGAGCAGCTCAGCACAGAGCTGAGCCTTGCTGCTTCAGTCAGCACTGACTACACAGTGCACATCCACACCATGAGGATACATGTGAAGTTCCTTCTGGGAACATGGATGAATGGGCAGATGTCTGCTGATGATGTCCCAAACCGGTGGCATAGACATTTCATAATCCAAATGAAGATGTTTCTCATTTGTCTCAGAAGATAATCTCCAGGAAATGCAGTGTTCTTGATTCACTCACTTGGAATGGGGGATTAGCAACCAGGGAATGAGCTCCCCTATAGGGACAAGAGCGAGGTGGAGGAAAACTGCAGCCTACGATCGGGTTTGGCAGGCTGTGCTACCCCAGGAGCAGGACAACCTAAGGGAGCAGGACCTGGAACCTCCTGGGGTTTCTCAGACTTCGTGACCTGTTTATTCCCACAGCCTACTGTGCTCAATCCAATACATCTGTTCCACAAAGAAGAGCAGCCTTTCCAATTGTGAGCTTCTATCCATGCTCCCAGCATGGAATATCTCCCAGACATCTTTTAATTTCTACTCATGAGGTGACCATGAGGCTCCATGTAGGTTGTGTTGAGGGAAAAGCTCTTATGCTGCACTGCTAAAGAGGGGATTATGTGGTGCTGAGAACAGGGCAAGGGCAGGGTGGTACCTGTGTATCAGCCACAGATCATGGCCATGAGGTCTGTCTGTAGCCTCAGGTTAAAAACTGAGATAATAAATTGGTACAAATTACATAAATTACCTAAATAATGCTTGTTAGAAAATTACATCTCCATGCTGCCATCCGTTAGCCTGCAAGCAGCTCCATAGACAGCAGAGAAACTAATACAAAAATAAAATATTACCCAGTAAAGGGTGGGGCTGAATGAATGTGCCTTTAGCTTTTCTTACCCGCTTGGAAATAGATTCCCACCTTTACAACTCTATTTATTGGGCCGGATTGTCACCTGAGCTCAACAATACTGATCCAGGCTAGCTCTGAATCTGTGACCTACAAGCATTTGCTGATAGTCGCTGTGACCTGCTGTCCGTCTCCAGGTTGTTTGCTAAGGTCCATAGTATGGCCTGTGGTGTTCTCCCTCCTGCTGCTGCCCAGCTGCCCCAAGGTAATGAATGGTGACCCCAGTGTTCCAGCACCATCCACCCATTTGTGACAGGCTCTGTAACCTTGCTCTTCCCCTTGCAAATCCAACCTGGGAGACACAACCCTGACCATCAGTCCAGTCTCCAGTGGAGGTGAGTCCCAACCCAGCACACCATGTGCATAAGTCCTGAGGGACTTAAGCATGTGCTTAAGTTCTCTGCTGGATCAGTGCCTTTGCAACCAGTCCGACTGCTTTGTTAGCAGTGCTGAGCACCAGGGCTGAGCTCCAACAGGAAATAACAGCTTCCCTTTGAAGTCCTGCCACTGATGTTCACGTAGGTGGGACTTCAAAGAAGAGCCACCGCTTCCCCTCCCAGTATCGGAGGCCCCAGTGTTGGAGAAGCAGTACTGCTGGTTTTAATTGCATGAAGGGATGCTTTAGGGCAGACGATTCAGCCCTTCTCAGAAAAGGGGCAACTTGAAAATGTTCCCACCTGCTGGCAAGAGACCCAAGGAGAGGTGAACCCACACCCCAAAATACCCTTTAAAACAAAGGTCTGTGGAAGGAAATCTCATTCCCTTCTGTTGCCTGTTTCCCACTGTGCCACTGAAAACTACCTTGTGAGCATCTAGTTTACTCTGGAGCTGTACTCCTGGCCAGCGTAAGGGCCGCTTGCCAACTGGATGTGGATGAGGAATGGCCAACCTCAGCTCCCATAATAGAGATCACTGGAACAACTGACTTCAACAACACCCAAACTGAGCCAACATGAGGAAATACCCCCACAGGCAACCTACATGGCTGATTCTGCTGCTGACTGACAGTGCAATCACACACCGGAGCTCCTCTAATTTCTCTGTATCTCTTTTCCTTGAGGGAAAACAAAGCAGAGAAGTCCACATCCTAAATGGTGTCAATGAACTCAAATGACATCAAAACACGGCTCCACCTGTTCTCTTGAAGATTGCCAACATCCATCTATTCTCTCGATCTTCAGCCAGAGGCAAGATCCAGTCAGAGGAGAGAGGGATCAGACCCTTAACACAGAAACCCCTGGGGACCATGGAATGCACTAGAGAAGCAGCCAGCATTCCCAGGAACAAGAGAAACGGCGCAGGATTTACATGCATGGGCAAAGCTCTTCCATGTTCATATTGCTTGTTTTCTCCTCCCTGAATTCCCTTCATGTATCCAGATTCCACACATTTCTCCATTCAAAAGCCAACTACATGAGCAGGCATGGATTTTGAAGGAAGATGAGTAATTCTGTGTTCTTCAAGGAGTGAGTCCTTTGTGACCTCACTACACAGAGTTCAGCTGAGCTCTGCTGTCCTTGTAACCAAGAATTTCCCATAGCCTGGTCATCTGCCCTGGTCACTTCATGTTTTGTACCTCCTCACACAACACTTGCACATTGCTTTTGGAACAAACTCGAGTCAGCAGGAAAGCAGTGTATGCCAGTGGGGATTAATAAGAGCAGGAATTTTAACCCCAGTAAAACCAGCTAAGCAAAGATGGGCCCCAAAAATGCAGAGAGTTCTCAGTGCCAGACCCTGAGGGGCTGACAGCAGCAGTGCAGTGTGACAAGACTGGACTTGACCACTCAGATGATCCCAGCCCAAACCCTGGTGTCTGCTCTGGTGTAAA
The DNA here is from genome assembly GCA_013389925.1 of Aegithalos caudatus. NCBI lineage: Eukaryota > Metazoa > Chordata > Aves > Passeriformes > Aegithalidae > Aegithalos > Aegithalos caudatus. The sequence continues at coordinate 1,551,589 of WEIU01001089.1, read as the reverse complement.
GAATGACCAAAAGCTCAACTGAAACAATTCCTGTCTCAGGATGAAAATATGAGTATGGAAAGTTGCTCATGTGCCTTTCAGCAACACAGCCATGGTTTGCTCAACCAGCTCAACAACAGAACAACTTGCATAGAAATGTTTGAAAAAAAGATCTCTTTTCATCAATAGAAAAGATTTTTCAAGACATTTCTCTTAGAGTTTTGAACTTCTACCAAAAAAAAAGTCAATCTGCATTCTCAGCCAAAACTGTGCAACTATTCTATAATCAGCAGTTTCTCATTAAAGATTTTTGGGATTTAGGAGTCTGGGGGTTTTAATGGCTATTTTTTCTGAGTATTTAATCAACATTTTCCACTGAGGGAGGAAAAATATTCTGGTCAAGAGCTGGTTTCCTTGCAAGGTTGAGAAGGGCAAGGGGGAGGAGGGGTCGCTGTATTTTTCCTTAAAGACACAAACATTCTCTTATAACTGAAGTCACCGTGCACTTGTGAGCCTGACAAATTTAGAGGACTTAAAATCGATCAATAAAAAAAGAGTTTAACCACAAGGGAAGTTCTGGTCAACCCTTCAGCTTTACATCATAGACAACATTTATTTTATCACAGCCTTAAAAAATTAAAATAGAAAAATGCATCTTCTTGGAAAACAGCAGTTATTTTCTTCCCCTGCTCAGATATTTTTATAAGCTTGGTTCCACCAGCCTCACTCCTATTGAGAATCATCTCTCCCTGCAGGGCAGAGCATTTATTTAGAGGTGAGAGATTATGTCCCAAGCAGGACACAGAGATGCCTCCACCCAACAAAAACTCCACTGTGCAGCTGAGCTGGACCAGCTACATCCCAGGTCCAAGTCTGGTTTGCAGCATTCCCCATAGTGTCTGGATACTGGCCTCTATAAATAAACAGGCCAGAAGGTCTGGAGAAGAGGTGAAGCCTTTCTCATTAGCTGTGAGCAAGGAAGGAAGTTGTACCTCACACCAAAGACTGCGGGAATTCACAACTCCCTCCTTCCCTTAATAGCACTGCTGGAGGCGGAGAGGAGCAGGGCAGAGCAGCCTGACAGGGATGGTCCAGCAAAACTGTTGAGACAACCAGTGAAATTAAATCCTGCACATGAGTAAGGGTGGCAGAACTTGCCTGACAGATACCTTTCTTGCTGGCTAATCAGAACCACAATTTATAGCTCTTTCCATGAAATCTCAGCAAAAGAACACAATGGCACACTTGGTTTGGTTCACTGGCAAACATGTCTGAACCCTTATGTGTTCAGAGAATTGGTTTTGACAGCTTGTCACCCCCAACATGTTACTTACACACATTAGCTTAGCAAAACTTCCATAGGTTTCTTTGATCCAGGAGGAATATTCTGGGCAAAACAAATCTGGCCAGGGCAGCCAAGGATTTCAACAGCCGGAAGATGCTCTTTTGAAGGCCTGATACAGAGCAGGGAGTTGAACTTGGATCTTCTAAATCCAAGAGGGATATCTTAACCCCCAGGCAAGAGGCCATTCTTGAATGTTGCTTTCCTGTAGGAGCGACTTCACACTGCATTTAAGTCATACAATATTTGCTGGTAACAGCCAGACCAGCTCTGCAGAACAGTGCCCAGAAAGAGCAGGAACATGACCCTGAGTCTCCATGTGCCAGAGCAGTGACTTGGCTATCCACTGGTTTATTGCAGTAATCAGGAAAAACAAATCCCTTTACAGATCCTGTTCTTCCCGGCAGAATGGAAAAAACTGGAAATCTCACAGCATCCTGAGCAACAGGAGAAGCGTTTCCTCCCTGCTGTTACGGGGGGCAGATCCGTGGTGTTTATCACCTCTGTCGCCAGAGTCAGGATCTGGCCTGTTGCCTTCCACCCTCATTCAGAATGCACTTTCATCTCTAGTATAAACACCAAGGAAATCAAAAGCCCTGTTGACAGTACTGCTCTCATTTTCTGCTTTAAGAAGTTGCCAAAATGTACAAAATTAAACTCCCCCAGTCACAGTAGGCTGTTTTGTCAGTTTATCCAATTGGTAACGTAATACTATCACAACCTCTCATTCTCTCTCTTTTCTTTTCTTTTCTCTCTCTTTCTCTCTTTCTTTCTTTCTCTCTCTCTCTCTTTCTTCCTTCCTTCCTTCCTTCCTTCCTTCCTTCCTTCCTTCCTTCCTTCCTTCCTTCCTTCCTTCCTTCCTTCCTTCCTTCCTTCCTTCCTTCCTTCCTTCCTTCCTTCCTTCCTTCCTTCCTTCCTTCCTTCCTTCCTTCCTTCCTTCCTTCCTTCCTTCCTTCCTTCCTTCCTTCCTTCCTTCCTTCCTTCCTTCCTTCCTTCCTTCCTTCCTTCCTTCCTTCCTTCCTTCCTTCCTTCCTTCCTTCCTTCCTTTTTTTCCCCTTGAAGGGAACACAGTTCCTCTGAAAATCCAATCACAGCATGAAATTTCAAACCAGCAATATAAATCAAATGTCATGATGACTCAGATGAATATTCCTGTGCACAACATGTCCATTGTCCAGGCCACAGGGGGTACACTATGGATACTATTGTGCTAAAGGAGCTTCTCTGGGAATTTTCTCTGGAATTGCAGAAGTCAGAAAGAAAAATGCTCTGTTGTCCCTCACCCACCATCTCAAAGAGCATACTTGAGCACTGGCCCTGTGTTTTTTGTTATCTTCCCAGTTCCTTTCAAAACTAATATAAAAATGTGGGCCTCGAAAATATAGAATTGGGTTTTTTCTTATTTCATTAACAAAAACAAGAGCAAAATGAGCAGCACCATTTTACAAATAGCAGCTCTGTGGAAAACTTCTAGGAAAACAGGAGCAATGCCAAAAGCTTCTCTAGCTCTGGAGTTCCTAAGCAGTGAAATACATCCCCATAGCAAGGCATGCATGACATTTGCAAATGACCTTCACTTGAAATCGAAGTGTAACATACATTACCTCAGTACATAATTCATTCTTAATCTATTAACACATGACTCATTAACATATTAGTAGCAGTAGCGGTGTTAATAGGAGTAATACTAATAATCCTGTCATTGTGGTGCTAACAGGTCCCAGCATGCCAGGTCTTCTACAGGCCTTCAACAAAAGGATTTGTGACTCAGCATCACAAAAGTGGTGAGAGAGAAGTTTGATAGCCCTACCAGTTACATCATGGGATGTGTGCTTTTATCTCTCCTTATCTCACCAAGGTATGAGGTATCATGGAAGATCTAAATGTGCAATCATTAGGATTGTTCAGGTGTAAGATCTCTGATGGTATCTTTGCTGGACATGGGATGAAACCCTAAAGAATGTTTGGGTGTTTTTTTCATATTCCTTAAATATTTCTGTTAGCACTCCATCAGGTGTGAAACACCTACTGAGCTCTTGCAGATTTCTGTTTCTCTAGGACACGAGAATACTTTCACCTCAGGGAAAGGTTTTATGAAGTAATTTTGCAGAATTTGTCTAGAACTGCTGGGGAGGAATAAAACACAGCCTAAGAAATGCTGTTGTACATTCCTTTTTCCACCCTTGATTTCTGTGCTTGGCAATCTCACCTGACAGAAGTTGAGGAATGACTTAGTTTGGGATTTCCAGGAACACAGTTCCCGTTATGCTGAGGGATGGTCCCCACATGGCTGAGCCCACCCACAAGACTCAGCCAGCACTGCCACCCAGCCAGCAAACCCCCAGAGCCCAAAAGCAGCACATTGACCCCCAGCCCAGCTTTTCCAGAAAAGAGTCATACTCACAGTGGTTGTCTTCTGCAGGGGGCAGGGGCTTTTACAGGACATCTGAAAATTATTGAGTGATTTCTGATGCTATAACACAGATCTAATTTACTGTAAGTGCAAACACTGTTCACAAGATCTGGGGAGAAATCAAAGTTCAGATTTAAAGTATCCCTGAAAATCTGATGCTTCTAAGAATACAGTGTTTGGGTCTTGGCTCTAGAAAACTGATTAGAAGACTCAGGAGTATCCCTTGCTTTGTGTGCAAACAAAATCTGCGGGCACAAGCCTCTTCAGAAAATGAGTAGATTTTCTATGGTACCTTGCCACATATCCCTGAACCTGTGGGATCCAAAATCCACACCACAATGGAAGGTAAAACTGGGCAGGCTGGGAGCCACAGCTGGGGTGGAAAATATCCACCATAGCATTATATAAGGACAATAAAAAGCAAAGCTCTAATTACCTTCCTGCTCACCCTCACCACGCTGCAATGAAGTCTCTGCCATTAACATCTCATCTACATAGAAAGAAAGAGTGATGTAGAGTATATTGGAACAGGGAAAGCACAACAGCTCTTTTTGGCAAGAAGAGTTGTATGGCACAAAGCATTTTGACAGCAAAATAAGGGCATTCACTTGTCCAAGTATAACCAGTGATTAAAAACACTTAAAGAATATTTACCTAACAAAAATTTGTATCAAGGTAGTTTTTATTGTAAACCAGGCCCAAAAATGGTTCTTCAGACTAGGTTCCAGGAAAATTGTCTAATATTCCAACTCTTCCCCAAGTGTTGTGATGCCAATTACAGCCTTTAAAACTCCTGACAATGCAATGGCCCCAGCCAGCCTTGGGGTCTGCCCAGAGACAGTGAAGGTGCATAACCAGGGGACCCCCAAACCATTATTATCAAGAATCTTGTATTAACTACTACATGCCTGAGTGAGTGAGCAGTCAGGCTCATTGGCTGGGAACGGAGAAACAAATTCTCAAAGGCAGCTCTTTCCTCCTCCCTTTGCTCAGGCTTACCTTTATTTTTAAACACATAATTAAAACCAGCCAAACTCACCCCACTCCAGGTAGGAGGGAAAAGGCACCAGGATCTTCCTTGCCTGTTTTTAGTCTCTTCCAGAGCTTCCACAGCACACAGATCTTTCAGCTGATGGGCAGAGGCATGTTAATTGTGCGCTTGCTGAAACAGCCATAGCTCTCTGCCTTCCCTCCAAGTTAAATATCCCTCTGCAATCTCCACTGGGGTGAAAGACAGCAAGTGACATCCCATTCCTCACCATCCAAGAGCAGAGGAAAAGCTCCCTGATGCCTCTCTCCTACTGTATTTCTGAATATATGAACAGTCCCTGTCTTGGCAGGGGAAATACATGACCTGGATGACGCAGTGGCTCCAACAACTTTGTGACATCTGCAGAGCCATGAACTTTACCTTTGTAGGGCTTATGTGAAACCTCTTTTTTTGAATCATACTCCTCTCCATAGGTGGGGACAACCTTCCCAAGACTTCTGCACTGCAAGAATATGGACTTTTATATTCAAACTGCTTTTATGGAGGCCTTGAGAGGAGAGCTCCTAAATTGAAACCACATTGCCCAGCCTAAGCCAGAGCCTGCTGCAAGAGCCCTCTCTACTCCCCAAGTCTTTCCAGTGCTGATTGCTTCCCGGCCAGAGCGCAAAACAGGAAGGCTTACAGCTCCCGGGAATCTGCCAGCATGGAAACTGTACTTGAACTAATGGTTTGCAAAGCTCCACTAGAGCTCCGGGACAGGCTTCCATCTTTCCAGGGTCTTGGTGGGCGCAGAGTGGTCTGAACAGCTCTTTGTGCCTGTAACCACTGCAAGAGAAACACCTTTCCTCTTTTTTTTTTTTTTTTTCCAAAAGAGAAGCTGTTGGGACGTGCTCACCATCTCGCTTTCTTTTGATAACCCTTTCGGCATCCTTCCGTTTTCTGGTTATTCATTTGTTACCCCTGAAATCTGATTCCTGATCTCAGCCCTCCCTTATCAGCCCCTTTCACTGAGGAGTTCCAAAGCAACGGGTTAGTTTTAATCTGCGCTCTTTCTCTGTCCCCGAGGCCTCGTTTTGCTGGGGAGGAGGTGAGTGATAGGCCTGACGTTGGAGGGGGGAAGGGGCTGCCATCCATTAACTCCCTGCTATCTCTCTATTCATCTGCCCACAAAACAAAGGTATGATTGTTGCTTCAGCTCCCAGACCTGTGCTGGCTTCACTCCAGCTCCCGTGGGTCAGAGGAGACATGGAGGCATGGCCGAGCACAGCCTGGCAGCCAGGGGTAAGGCCTCCTACATGTGCTCTGTGCACAGGTCCTACAGCCACGTCCTGCCCAGCCCTGGCAGTCCCGAGTGGCAGCAGTGCCCGCCCTGGCCGGAGCCGGCCTCCCTTTGGGTGTTCGAACCTGCCCGGGAAGCACGGCTTGGACTCTGCGCCACGCCGGCATCTGGCAAACCCGTTCTGGGCTGTGCTCTCATTGAAGCAATTATATAGGATATAGGGTGCTAGAACATGAGTTCCTTTATCTCTGTTTCCCACATTACACCCTTTCCTAAGGCGAATTGATGCAGCCCATTGAAGCCGAGGCACTGATTGACACCAGCTGAAGATCTGGCCCCGATTCTGCCGTGCCTTGCCTCTGGGGAGTCATTTACACCTGTTCAGAGTGCAAAAGGCAACCAGCAGCAACCACTGGAGCTGCAAAGCAGCGAAGTCCCATCCCATCACCTTCAAAGCCTGACATGCCACGCACTGATCAGTGGCACAGGGCCCAGTTCCCTTTGCATCTCAGTTGGTTTTGGCGTTGCACATAGACATCTTCTCTTCAGCTTCTAGTAAACCTTGAGATCCTTGCCAAGATTCACAAAAGAAAACGTTGTGACCCAGTTCCTGGCGGGTGACTTGGTGTAAATAACTTCCAGTGGCTTGATGGCACCCTCATGAAATCTAGCACCACACTGGTCAGTTCAGAGAATGTGAAGCCAAGAACCAGTCCTAATCCAACGTTACATGCTGAATATCTTTTCCCTTCTTTGCACGCACAAAATCCCTGGCAATTTCCGGAAGAACTGCAGTTGTGCAAGCCAAACAGGGATTGGCTTACGTTCTGAATCATCCAAATAGTGCCAGTTTGAATGGACAACATCGGCCTTTGAGCAAAGCTTGTCAGCACTGCAAAACCCCTGAGGTCTGAATGAGACCCCAGTGGACTGCAGCTGGCTGGCTTGCCTGGGCTGTCCCATCTGCCAGCTTTAACCATGTGGCCAAAGAGTCTTGCAGGGACTAGGCAGAGCAGTGTCTATTCACTGATTGCAATACACCTGCAGGAACCGAGGCTGGACTTCCTTTGTCATTTTACTGCTCTCATCCTGGCACTATTTGGTGGCCTCTGCAAACAATGGTAAAGCTGGACAGCCATGAACACACATCTTCACAACCTCTGATGTACTTTGAGAATTCCAGGCATGACAGTCTTTTCCGGTTTTTGACGTTGCCATCCAATATCCAGTGAAATTACTGTAAGGCCTCCAGAACTGATTTCAAACAAAATGGACCTGGCATTTAAATCTAAGGTACCATGTTTAGATATGTGGGTTGCTTTGGGCTTCTAATTTCCATGAGGATTTGCATAATAAAATACAATAATAAGCTGGGCGAGTACATTGAGCAGTGGCTGTCAGCCAGGAGCTAATGAGCTCCATTGCAGACTGTTTAGCTCTGGACAAGTCACTTGCCCTTCCAAAGTCACATCATCCTCACCTGGGAAATGGGATGGTAATACTTGCCTCACAGGGGTGTTGTGAGGATTAATTAGTTGCTGCTTGTACATCACTTTGATGATGTTAAGAACTACATGCCTGCTAAGTATTGTTATTGTATCATGGCTGGGAAGATATTGCAGTTAGAGCTAAATCCTGCCCTTGGAAAATGAGGCGTCTTTCCCCACATCTTGTAAAATCAGCTGCTGGGCTTGTGCAAGCAGCTTTTATATAACATTTGTACCAAACATCAACATGCACCTTGTATCTCTGAGGCTGCCAAATCCCTGGAACAATGGCCTGCTGGGAGTCATGTGGTGCCCCATCCTGCCATAAACAGCTCTGGGCAGGAGCCCTGTTGCAAACTCTTCCTCTCCCTTCCCCTATAAATTGAGATTAGGAGATGTTTCCATCAGGCACTTGAGTGGTGATCTCAGGTCTAGAGCTCTGTGCCATGCAGAGCCAGGGCAGCACACACTGCTCACTGCCAAAGGGACAGGCCACCTGGATGGGACATTGGGGACAGCCAGGCACACTGCCAACAGGACAGAGCCCTGAGATAGGATACTGGGGACAGCCAGGCACACTGCCAACAAGACAGAGCCCTGGGATGGGACACTGGGAACAGCCAGGAACACTCCTGCACCTGGGACATCCATGCTGGCTGCAGCGAGGTGGGATGGCTGCGGGAACACATGGACACATGCACAGGACACAGCTAAGCTCCCCTTGCTGAAACCCCAAGGCTTGGGTGGATGCCTCCTCCCCCTTTTCCCCCCCTCAGAGGAGACACCTTCCACCTTGACATTCGGGTCTAGATGCCACCAAAGAGTGCACAAAGAAAAGAATTCCTTTTCTGCAACAGGCTACAGCTCAGGATCATTAATAGGCTAAAACCACAGTATCCAGCCTACTCAAGGAGTTATGCATCCAAATCTTGGTGACGTTTAGTGGAAGTCAGCCAAATGGCTCCCTTTGAAATTTGAAACATAACTGTCACTGTATCTTAGACGTGTGAACTGCTCTGAGAAGTCTCCCATATAGATTAGACTGCAATCAAAGTGTTCCATTAAACAGAATTTTATGAAGACAGAGGTTGAGGCCAGGCTGATCAGCAGCAATATTATCTAAAAAAAAAAAAAAAAAAAGAAAACACAAACCCCCAAAGCCAGCAAGTTTGAAAGGGTTAAAGAAGGTTGTTTGGGTAGCCGGTGCACATTAACTATCATTTTCAGGCAGCATGCAATGACTAGTTAGCAGGGCTTATCATCCCCAGCTATGTGAGGAATTACAATAAATGCCTGAAATGCAAGCAGGTTTCCGGCTTAGGTAGGTAAATAATGGAAGTCACTATTTTTGTCTGAGTTGCAAGAATTCCCCACTCACAGAGGCTCCCCACCCCCTCCCCACTGTAACACAGCTAACTCCACTCCCTGCTGCTTGGCAAAATGAAGTCCTTTCCTGCATCCTTGTGACTTTTGCTTTGTCTGCAGAAGGAGCTGACTCACAAACTCCTTTTTGGCGGAAAACAAGAGGTTATGTTTTCTGCATTAATTTGTTTTAAATAATTCCAGAATGTAATGACCTAAGGATAAGAGGAAGGAGATCTGAGCTGCTCTGAGATGGGGACTGAATGATTTTTAGGGAAAAAGTAACAAAATAATCAACCAGAGCATAATTCTTGTGTTCTCAAAGCCTGCTAGCAATCTTCCCATTGCCTTCAGAGGCATGAAGCACCATCCCCTGCTGAAAATACTCCCAAACTCTTCAGTGATTCCGCTGCTGTTTGAACAGCCACTGGAGAAAACTTCTGGCTGCCTCTGCAGGATAGAAATAGGATAAACTCTGGATAGCACTTAGTAGTAAATAGGGAATAAAGTCATTACAGAGAGGGAGTTGATTCTCATTTAGCCCAAGGCCCTTCTCCCTGCCCTGGCATCCCCAGGCACGTGCCTGACCTGGCCTCTCTCAGAGGCTCCTTTGAGGTCTGTGCGATGGAGCCTTTGCTGAAGGAAACACCGGGCTCCCGCCACGGGAGGGGAGCCAGGGTGGGATCCTGAGCCTTGCAAAGTCCCTGTTGACCTGGCCAGGCTCCAGGCAATTCCAAGAGAGCCTCAGGCCTGGTGAATGCTCCCAGTGTTTGTGCAGCACTGCTGGGGGAAGCCCAGTGCAGGCTTGCGGGGGGGGGGGGGGGCAGGGAAGGGTTAAGCAGCAGCAGGCTGGAAGTGTCCTCCCTCCATGCTCCACACATGCCGTATTCCTTAGCAAAGTGAACATATTAACACTGGCATGCTCCCACACACCGCCTTGGCCCTCCTCCAGGAAATCATAACCCAGCTATTTGGCACACAAGGCCACAATTTTATTTACACAATCAACTTCTTGATAAACAGAAAGCTTACAAAATATACCACGCCCTTAAAATAAAAAAAAAAGAAAAAAGTGTGGGGGAGAACTGCGGCAATTTGACCTCCATGGCCAGAAGGGTCAACATGCTTTGATTTGATAGCCCCATGCACAAGGCAACTGCTTGTGGATCCGTGAGGATTTGCCCTGGCTTTTAGGCAGAGGAGCACATAGGGGTACTCTGTGGGACTGGGAGCTGCCAGAGGGGTCAGGACTGAGTCAGGCAGGTTTCCCTCTGGGCAAAGGGGTCTCTGTCTCTATGAACATTAAAATTTTCAACTCCATGTCCCCCAGTCAACCTAACCAAATGCAAGTAGAAACTGTGGGGTTTATTTTGGGAGGAATAAAAATTCTGATTTCATGTGGCAACCAGATTTTTTTGGTGACATATTCCACTTGGCCAGAGCACCAGTCAATTCAACTGGGAAACTGGAAGTCTTAAATCTTCAGCAGCCCTCCAGGGCACCCACTGTCTTAGGTGAAGCTCTGCCTAAACATCAGATAAAGGTGCTCCAGCCTTGCAGTGACCTGAGGGGCACATGAAGGCATGATATTGGCATCTGGGGTCACCTGAACTCAGCTCTACCACCTTCTCCTTCACCTTCTGAACTCACATTTCTCCACTGACCCTTCAAAGATATTGTCTTGCTTGGCAAATGAGTCACATCCTTCCTCCTTCAATCTGTAGGCCCTGGAGACCTGGGTGGCATCGGATGCAAGCCCTCCAAAAGCCAGGGCTAATGGTAGCTCTGTTAAGCCTTACACCAGACACATGAAGAAAAGGAAGATGATTAAATGTTGCCTAAATACCTCCTGAGACACATTGCATGAGAAAAAATAATGGGTCAAGAGCATTAAACTGATTTATACAGCTGAGGGTCTGGACATATCTGCTTTATTCTTTGCAGTTAAAAAGATCTGCTGGCAGCCAACAAGCTTTTGATAGGTTGGGAGACAGATTGATAATTTAATTTTTTTTGTTGTTTTCCCACAAATAGGAAGAGCCACCTTCAAATACCTGAGACACACTACAATCATTTAGAGAGATAAACATCTTGATTCCTAGAGATAACAGGAGCTGAATGATTGGCCTCAAAACCAAGAATTTGTGACAAAATTAGGGCATTATTATTCTCCATTTCCACAATAATTTACATACAACTGCAAAGGAAACCCTTGTCCCTTTGCAGCTGGGAAATGCAAAGCCTTGCCACAGTTCCTGAACATGCAGAGGTGGATGGGTGAGCAGGTATCCTGGGCCACTCCCCTGGCTGCAGTTCAGGGTCTGCATCAGAGCCTGAGACATTGATTTCTTTAGATAAATACCTGGCTGACCTTGGTATCACCATGAGAGATGGGAAATAAGGCCCCCTCCTAGGAAAGGATGGGAACATTGGAGATTAGAGCCAAGGCCAAGGGAAGGAGCTCTACAGGACTGGGTAGTCAAGCACCATGGTGAAAAGCACTTGCAGAGGATTTCTAAAATAATTTATATGTTGTCTGCCAGACATTTTGTCTCCCTTCACAGGCTGGGAAAGGAAAACATGGGTCCACCTGAGCAGATCAGAAGTGTGATGGAAATTTCTCACGTTACCCATTACAAAACAACTCCTCTCTCTTGCTCCCCAGAAAGCAGCAGCTTTCTGAAATGAAAGACACCCAGATCTGTCAGAAATCTTATTTTTGCCTCATCCACCCTGTCAGGGTCTTGCACATACCACTGCAGCAAAACATTCACAAATTGTAATTTAGATCTGCCTGCTACGTTTTCAGCTGCACAGGAACAAAAGGCTCTCCTTGTATTGTTAATAATTTCTTCAAACACTAGATGTTGCCTTATTTCTCCAGAATGGCCACCTCCACAATTTTATAGCAAGTACTACTTGTGTCACATGCAGTGACTTTCCACTAAAATAATTTTCATACCTAAGGACCTCATCTCTGATTTAAAGTCAGGTTTTATCCTCTGTAAGAGCTGAGTGCCTCTAATGCAAAAACCAGAAGGCAATATTCACGCAGCTCTGTATGCTAAAATCTGAAGCCAGCCTCAAGATAACACATTTTTGGATGCAACTTGCCTACTGCCATGTAAAAAAGAAACCAGGGAGAGCCAAGGCCCAAACTAAAGTATCCCAGCTCTGCAAGTGAGGACAGGGACCTTCAAGTTGAGGGACCTTTCCAACAGCAGCACCGATGATTTCTCAGGAATGGGCTCCAAATTAGCCTCGTCAAGCCTATTTTAGAACCACAGGAGGGCAAGATGTGGAGGAGGACTTCAAGGGTGCTTTCAAATGAACTGAATCAGAGGTTTACCCAACCCCGCTCTTTCAGAAGTTTCTGAATAACGCACCAGCTTGAACCACTGGAAAGAAACAAATAAATGAGCTGGCAACTTTCACAGGGAGGAGCCTTGAAGCCCAGTTCCCAAGACCACGCCAACCAGCTCTGTGTGACAGCACACAGGAATGAAAATAGGTAGGTAACATTAACAGAAATACACTGAAACTTAATAACAGCAGCTTGTCAGGACATGCACCAAAGAGAAATGGCTCATAATAGTTACAGCTTGTATTATGAATGTTTCATAGCCATCTGGCTACAGAGCTGCCTGAACTCAGCTCGTGTGTTGTGTGCGCTGTGCTGACCTACCAGGCACGCTCTGGAAAGAGATTATCAAGCTCAAGTCAAGCATCTGTATTAAAAAGAGATACCATTTCTTTTGTCAGATTGAAAATGCCTTGGAATAACAAGACAGCAATGACCAGAGCTAAAGACAGCTAAGGCTGTGTCATCCTTTGGTGTAAATCAGGAAGTTTTGCTCAGGATAAATGGAGTTATCCCAATTTACACCAACTATAAGATCCAGTCCCATTGTATCAATCCCTTGTTTCAGTCATAACTTCCATGTGTCTATCAGTAGCTTAAAGCAAAGGCACAGTTTAAAAGGAAAAGTAATCCCCCTGCCTTTCCTCTCCTGATCTGATTCACATACAAAATGGGCTTATGAACTCAAAAATTATGGGAGGGATTCAAGGAGGAGGAAAGGGAGACACAAGAGCCCTTTTATTTTGCGTCTTATTCACAATGAAAATTGGCACAGAAGCCAACCACATACATTAACATAGTTTGGGCAAGTTTAACTCTCATGAATACATTTCTGTGGAAAAACTATGTGACTATGGAAAAATCCCCTCTTTTTTGCCATTTGAAAAGATAACAGGCTTCTATGTGGAATATACCCAGAACCTGCCTGATTCAGAGACATGGAAATACAAAGATGAATAAGGCTGTTTCCCATGCTAGGGGCCCATGGAAACTGAGAGGGGAGGGAGAAGTAAGGAGGCCCATTGACTCAGGAGAAGGACTTTCATCCTACAGGTGAAGGAAGCATTTGAAGGCACTGGTAACATTGCAGGCCTGTTCCAGAGCCCATTTTAGTCACTGACAACATCATATTGACTTCACTGCAATGTGGGTCAGAGTTAAATAGTTTTAAAATATTATCCAAGGCTATTTCCACATCACTGTGTAGCGAGTGGGATCCAGTTCAAGTGTGCCTAGCCCTGTGGCTTACCTGCCTTTTGTCCAGGCTGCTAGCCTGGCTGCTGCTTGGGCCCTAAGTCTCAACATTGCACTGAGGAAGAGATGAGAACAGGACCTTTTTGGAGGTCTGTCTCCAACTGGAATGCACACCAGACTTATAACTAAGTCAGGCAACCTGGAGGAAGGAAAGCTTTGGCCACATGTACTGGGGCATCAAATGCACCTCTCTTCTTTCCTCCCCTCCTATATATTCATTGGCCCTCTCCAAATTCAGCCTGAGGAGGGCTTGTAGTGGGAGTGTCCAGCAAGAGCAGCGGGAATGTCCATTGAACAACACAGGCATTCCTTTGTGTGATGATATAGGTGCACCTGGAACCCAAAATATGGAATTCAAAGCCAACTCAGCTGCAGTGATGAGCTCTGGGAACCTCTGGCCCAACTGCAGTCCAGATGTATCCTTTAGACTTCTGCAAGATTTCACAGGTACACAAAAATAGTGACCTTGACTCCTAGATCCCCAAGGCAACCTACAAGTATTTCCATTTCCATAAAAAAACCCTTCTCCTTTCCTCACTGGCATTGTACAGTGCTAGTCCTGCTCCAGTGCCACATTCCTGGCAGAGGATGGTAACCTCAGAATGAATATTTTCTTTTTAATGAATCAGTTTGGTTTATTATTATCAGATACAACAGTTTGCATTGCAAGTCCTTCATCAGCTCACTTCAGAAGTACATTACTGTATCAGGCCTTTAATATCATGCTAATTTGTTTCATAAATTACTAATTGGACTCCATAAATGATTCATATTGGTAGGGCAAGTATCGCCATAAAGAGCTCAGTGATCTCAGAGGAGGATAAATCACAGAACCATCCTTTCCTGCTATGTAACACAAAATTAAACAGTGGGCTAGGAGCAGGATGGGGAATTTTCCTCCACAAATAGCCCAGAGCCCTTATTTCTGTGATGAAACTCATTACCACAGGTATTGCTCATGTCCCAGTGTGCAGTTTCCAGAGATGTCTGCACGTGGAAGGATCAAGGTGCATAGACCCACACATTGAGGGCAAAGCATCTGTGGATCAGATGGAAAGGGAACATTCTTTGTCAAGGGCCAGTCAATCCAAAGTGCTCAGTTGCTTTACTGATATGTAATGTACATCATCACTTGTTTCATCACTGGGTTTGCCTCCACTGGAGAGATTGGGTTTGGCCAGGCTCAGAAAACAGGACTTTTCACAAATTGTCCAGTGCTGGCCACTTCCTGCCACTCAAAATGCTGTCTTTGCTTTTTCCAATACAACTGTCTCCAAAGACAACCTAGAAACAAAGTCACACCTTGCCTGGCTTGGCAGCTGGTGAAAGATAAGTGATTATTTCAGGGCCAGTTTTCCAAAGGCAGCACTGTTTCTTGCTGGGCTGAGGGAGGTCAGAGGCCTTCAGGCAGATTTGTCTGACTGACCCTTTGCTCACTGATCTGCTTTTGTTCCCTAGGAGCCAGCCTCACCACCACTTGCCTTGCAGAAAAGGATGGGGTATTTTTCTAACCCAAATCCCAACAATCTGGTATCTACACCTGCTCAGCCACATTCACCTCCCACCAGAGTTAATGGAGTGAGTAGGCACTTCTGGTCAGAAAATCACCTGGCCTACAGCAGATTCCTCCCTTAGGATGAGATCAGTATCATTCCCAGGCAGCTGCAAAGGCCATTTAGCATCTCATCAGCTGTCCCTGTCCACCTACATCCTAAAGAATTCCATCCCAGGTGAATGCTCAGATGCTGTGTGGCTGCAACAAAGGAAAAGAGAAGTTGTTTTGCACACACGATTGGTCTTGTGTGCATCCTTTCATTCCTGCCCTCCTGTTTTGCCTTGTTCTGAGCTGCATTTTATGACTGAGCCTAGGACAGGGAACCTGCTGCTGTTCCTGCACCTCCAAAAGCAACAAGAGCATGAAAACCACCACATGCACAGGAGGCGCTGCTCCAGCACAAAGGCTTGGCACAGAATGGGTCAGCCAGGTTCCTACAGAGAGACATAAAGCCCAGCTGGGATCTTTGCAAACATCTCTGCTGGTCTCCTGCAGTCCTGCTCAGTGTTTCACCCAGCAGATCTCTGAAATTAGAAAGCTGCACAGTTCTAATGCATGACCAAACATCCTACATTAGCTCTAAGAGAGAGATGTTATTTATTTTAACCACACAAGGCTTATCTTGTAGTAACCATCAACTTTCCATGGAAAGATCATGTTCTACTACTATACATGAGTCATTAGAGGCAGCTTCTAAATTTTAATATTTCCAAAGGAACAATAATTGCGACACTTTCCATATTTTATATTTACAGACCAGCAGAATGAACTCACTGGGATCAGCAGGTGGTGTATGTTCAGCTGCTCTTGGCAATACTCAGCTCACCTGCTCCCAGCAAGGGCAGCTGCCATCAGGGAAGCAGTGCCCTGTGAATCTGCCATTCAGAGGGTAGGAGAGCCAAGATTTGTAAGGCAGACATCAAAGTGCCCTGTGACATGCAGATGTTTTCCATGCAGAGGCTGACAAAAGTGATAGCCAAGATTTTGTAAAGCCCATGCTGTGTTTTTTCCTTCGTCTTCTCCCTTACATCCCCCATTTCCTTGCCTTCTATTATGTGGAGGAACAAAACTGTTAAAAATGATGGGCTGTATCCTCAGCTGGTATAATTTGTTGTGACTCCACAGAGCCATGCCTGTTTACACAAGCTGCAAATTTCTCCCATCAATTTAAATCTCTACAGATTTACATCATGGGGAACAGCTCTACATTTTTTCCCATAGCTAATAAGCTTCTTCAAAAAAGAAAAGACAAACAAGCACCCTTGACATCTATTAAACTTGTATTTGGAGATAAAGATTTCAGAGGATTTCTCCCACCCTATCTCACGTCCTTCTTCCTGCTCCTCTGTTTATTAGAGGGTCTTCCCAGTGTCATGTGGGCCAGAGCTGAGCTGAGTTGCCAAGGATGGTGCCCATGGATGAACCCATGGCTGGATCTGGTTCCTGACACATAGCTCTGTTCCCTTTTCATTCCCTCAAGTACTGCAACCCATCCCAAAAATCCCTGAGTCCTGCTGAGGACAGAGCTCTCTTTGCTACCACCCAGGCTCACTCACAGGATGTAGGGAAAAATTCCTGCTCTGTTTGATCAAGGGCAGCAAGTTCAGTGCTCAGCTCCCTCTGCCTGGGTGAATCCAACAAACTAAAGGCTGTTTTTTAAAATGTCCCCCATCCATTTCATTTTTGTTTCAAGAAACATTTCATCTTCCTATCAAATAAAAGCATATTTGAAACCTCAGCATTTTCTACAAAGTTAAATGCTTGTGTTCCCACT
Source organism: Aegithalos caudatus (assembly GCA_013389925.1). Taxonomy (NCBI): domain Eukaryota; kingdom Metazoa; phylum Chordata; class Aves; order Passeriformes; family Aegithalidae; genus Aegithalos; species Aegithalos caudatus. Next base: position 1,534,792 of record WEIU01001089.1, on the reverse strand, counting down.
TGCCCTAAGCAGAAGGCTCACGTCCACACAACACATTGTACTGTGCTGATTTTGGGCTGTCCTGTAGAGAAACACAAGGAGGTTTCACATGACATTACCAACTCACCTCCCACAAAATCTCCCTGCTGTGGATGAGCACTCAGCACACATGCAAACAGACACTTCCCATTGGGAACAGTTTGCTGAGCCATTTGGAAATCCTAAACACTTCTGAACACTCAACAGCAACAACTTTTCTGCTGGACAATACTCTGACTGAGCCTGCTTTTGGGATGTACTGAATTCTCCTGAAGAGCCAGGTGATCTAAGTGCCAAATTGCTTACTACATTGAGTGACTTAATTTGACCACTGAAGCTCTCCAGGCTTTTTTGGAAGCCCTAGCTGCGATTCCAGGAACCAGTATGTCCAAGATGATCCCACGGGTCGAACACTGTCATTAAAAGCATGACCTGTTCCTGCTGGAGGCAAATGATGGAGTCCCTGCAGGAGTGCAGGGAATGAGGCTGTATCACCCATCCCAGCAGTGTATTTTCTGTGCTACAGAGCAAGGCCAAGACCAGCGGAGGTCTCTGAGGCCAGACTAAAAGCCTTGCATTTCTTCCAATAAAAGCTGAGTCTAGTGACCTGCAAAACATGTTGCAGACACATTTTCTTGAGGGATTAAGGAGAAAGGAACCAAGATGATCAGGACTTGGAGCTCACAGTGACAAAAGAGGAGCTGAGAGAATTAGATTTGTTCAGCTTCCAAAAGAAAAGATAAATAGATCTTATTCCTGAGACAGCACCAAGAAGGCAGGGCCAAGCTCTTCTGGAAGGTGCACAGATCTGGTGGTCATTGCACTGACCCCCTGTGTCTCCTGGAAGGCTCTCCCACAACCCACCCTTCCAGCATCATGTTTGCTGCCTTCTGTAGGATCTCCTGCTCCAGCATCAACGTTTCCATGCTGCTCCTCTTTCCCTGAGACTGCTAACTTGCCAGGGGTTAAGCTGTCTCTCGAGCAGCCCCCATCCCATTTAGCCTGTATCCCAGGATTTTCTTCCATGAAAAAGGCACTGTAAAGGCTCTGGACCCTGTGCTATGATTTACACTTTTTCATCTCCTGCAGAAAGCCTGCCGTGTATGTGATGATACCATTCAGCTCCGTTTACCTGAGAACTTAAAAAAATACCATCGGAGGTTGTTTTTTCCATATGGGTAAATAGTAGGGGTGGGAGTATTCCTTATGGGAAAGCTGGAACAGTCGCACTCTGTCGGCCTGACATTTCCTGCTGTAATTGAAACTTTTGATGTTAAAAATTCCATTTACACAGTGTGTCTCCAAGCCAGGCGGGGAGAAGGGCAGAGGTGGGCTCAGCTTTAGCACTGTTTCCCCACCCCCTCACTGCAGCCTGTTAAATACAGCAGGTGAGTGCAGAGATGTAAGGGCAGGAATATGAGGAAGGAAATTCCAGCTGAGTTAGGTAATTTGGGTCAGAGGAAGCCAGGCGTAGTTACAGAGGCAGGTACAGATCAAATCAACTCAAGGCACTGGGTCTCTGCAGCTGCCCATACCCCTGCCCAGGCAGGGAGTGGTGCATCCACATGGTCCTGTGCTCACGGGGCATGTGTGACCCAAATGTCCAGGCTCTGCCTTGAGAGGATGGAAAAATGCCTCCCTCAGAAGTGATGAGCACCAATGGAGAGAAACTTTTCCCTCTTGAAGGTTAAAGGACTTTTTGCTGCGTGTCTTCGAAATTCCCATCCAATGCTACACAACCTAATCCTCAACAAAAGCTGACAAACAGCCAAATTCTAACTGGCCTTAGGTGAAAATCCAAGCAGAAGGTTCCACTGCTGCCAAATGCAGGCTTACCCCCTCACCAATTCCAGACCCTGCCTTGACTTTATTCCTGAGGACCTGCACAAACCTACACAAGCCAGACCCCAAGCCTGACTCAGTTCATCCCCAGGGATCCTTCCAGCTGGAAATACAGCTCATGGGCCCATAGGGGATCCATCCAGCATGATTTGCCCAGCCTCTGCCTCAGGTCTGCAGCAGCTACCAGCCCAAATCCTCCCTGTACCTCCAGCTCTACCCCACCCCAGGAACTCCTGTCATTCCCAACCCTTGAGCAAGACAGATTCTTGTCCTCCTTCCCCATGAAACCTCTGCAGGCTCTCCAGGAGTGAGCAGCAGTAGCAAGAAACACCAGACTGCCTGTATCAACCCTGGCTCCATCTCCTCCTAGCCGTAAATATGGGAATAAGACAAAGTCCAGGAAAAGACAGAATCCCTGTGAGTAATGGACATAATTACATTAGCTAGGCAAAGTACCTTTATGTTAAGAAATATTTTTGGCATGCCATGAAAAGTTTGAATCCTGTCACACCCCAGCAGTTACAAAAGTCAAAGGCAACTGAACATTAGCTTTATTTTAACTGTTACATGCATTTGCATAAAAATGCTTCTTTAGAATGATAATGCAATTGTGCTTCCCTGTTTTGGTTTGGTTTTTGGTTTTTTTTTTGCTGCTTTCCCTTTTGATGCAACTTTTTTGCACCGTCAAAGGCACAGAGAAGAACAGGAAGCAGTTCAACCTGAGACTCTTTTCTCAGGCATGTCCAAAAATTAAGGCTCAATCCTTTAAGCTTTTCTCACATATCCAAAGACAAGACAGTAAAAAAAAAAAAAAAAAAAAAAAAAAAAAAAAAAAAAAAAAAAAAAAAAAAAAAAAAAAAAAAACCAACACCTAGACTCAGCAATCACTTCTTAAAATCTGGCTTTCCACTGTCAAATGGGACTCTGACCCTCGAGCCATGACAGTGACAGCCACAAATAAGAAGCAAATTACATTCCTCATTATTCTTCCCAGCAATCCTTGGGAGCAATGGGCAGTATGGGGTGAGAAAACTGGGCTGGGTCTGCAGAAACAGCCATTTAGAAAGTAAACAAATGAGTTATTTGAACAGGCACTTGAATTGATTCTCATTTCTAACCCTTTGACTTAAATGACAACTGACCATATACTCAATTGACTCCTTGGGATTCCACAAAACAATTAATTCAGGAACAGAAGCAGAGAAAACTCTGAGGTCTCAAAAATACTGAAGTACATTTTATCCCACTGACTTTCTCAAATTCTATCACCTAAGTAGGCAAAACTAAACCCAAAGTTAACAGATGTTATGTTTTAATGTTAGATTTAATATACAGATGCTCACTTTTATTGAAATATTTAATTGAAATATCACCGGAGATATTTTTCATTTTTTCATCTAAGAGGCTGCTAAACAGTTTGTTTTTTTTAATAATAAATTAAATATTTTGGTTCAGATAGCACAATACATTTTATTTGAGACAAAAGTATTTTTCTTAAATTTTTTGACAGAATTCATATCTTGGGGATAAATTAACTAAGGAAGAGCTAAAACCCAGAACTGCCAGTGATCCCAATGCCTACCAGTTTTTTCTATAACTCCCACCAAGGAATCTTTCATAGAAAAGCTTACAATAAGCAGTCCAGTTTTCCCAGGCAAAGTTGGGATCATAAATTTCACAAAGTGAAAGGAGTTTCCTAAGACTGTAGGTGCCCCAATATGTAAAGGACTGGCCCTTACTCGAGGGGTTCACAACTGAAACAAAAGCAAAGATGGGAAACCAAAGCTGATGTGACTTGTCCAGTGCCCCAGCACAGACTGACAGCAGTGGTGCAGAGTCTGGTTCACTCTTCCCTTAGTGACCTGTCTGAGAGGAGACTATGGTCAGACTCACTGATAAAACCTTTATTTTGGTTTCTCCCACATTATTTTGGCTTCATGGGTTGGCAGAGCGTCGCTGAACTTCAGTAAGTACAAATGTAATGGTCTTCAGCAAATAGCCAGAGGGAACCAGATCTTTATCTTGATTTTATATTGATCTTGATTTTTTTCCAGCTGGAAGAACTGACAAATCCCAGTGTGCCACCAGCAGAAGCACATACTGAAAACTATCAGCTTTGAGATAAAGAAAAAAATTGGAGGAGGAAAAAGAGATACAAGGTAAACAAAAAGCAGGAAAGTGCTGTCAGGAACCGATGGCAATACTTAGCCTAAGACTTGTTGGAATCTCTGGTCTAATGCTATGGATAAACATTTGTCCAAATGACAGTACACGATGTAAGATCATGTGAGATGGGCCAGAACTAAGCCATGATTGATGTGCCTTGGAAGAGCAGGACCTGGCTCTCCAAGGTTGGTTTTGCAACCTTTGATCTTTATAGCCACGCATTATAAAGCGGTTTTGACTTGTAACTAAATTCCTGACATACTCAGCTGTAAAATCCAGACATATCCTGAGCAATAAAACAAATACATAAACTGGAACTTAGGTGAGAGTCATCTTTTACTGTCACTTAATGCTGGAAACACCTAGAGCTTGTTCTGCCACATTCAGTAAGAAAACATCATTTTAAGAGCAGTGTGAGGGATTTGGGCTGGAAGCAAATTAATTGGGCCAGACAGCCCATTTAATTAATCCTATCTGTATCCCCAATTTCCAGTGCCTCTAAAGAGCATCATGAACAGGCACCTTTCTGACTGTAACTGTACTACAGCATGTTCACGAAATCCAACTTCTATCACTCCGTGTATCAGAGCCATGGGCCCTCTGCAAAAACATCACTTTGCCAACAGTGGATATCACCAATAAATCAAAGCAGTTGCACAAGCCACAACTTAGGTGGCATTAATTAGATCAGTGGAAGTTATGATCCAACATAATTATCATTGCTACCCCACCTACATTTAATTTCAGCGTTTCTTCCTATCTTTGCGCCAGAGGGTCCATAGGGAAGCACTACATGCTCCAACAGTGCCAGCCTCCAGAGGCAGCACGAAAGAGCAAGGGCTGGTAATTATGTGAGTGCAAGTAAGGGGAAGGGGACTATCATGAGATGTGATCAGATGCTATGCAAGGGGACAAGTAAATTCACCCTTTGCCCCTTACACACCCTGCAGCTTTGCCTTATCCGACCTGCCAGTCCCTATTCACCGAGGTGTGGGCATAAAGAAATCACTGCAAGCACATGAAGAGTCTCACCAAAGGAAACCTGATTTCCCAAAGTCTTACATACATGTCAGAAATGAACAGCGTGGCCAGGAGAGCGGAAGGAAGGTCTGTGTGCTTGGGTGGGACTTGCAGCATTTCTGAACACGTCTGTAATCCCAAGCAGTGCAAAACAAGAGGAACACAGATACACAGAGAGAAATGGTCAGTGCCAAGGACCTGACATCCACACAGGGCATTTCCATTCCCTGCTTTCCTTCAGAGATGCAACCTAATGGCAGCAGCAAGCAGCATGAGCTGCTCCAGGCTGGGTGCAGCCCTGAAGTCATCCTAGAGGAATCCTGTTGATGTCCTCCATGAGTGCTGTGTGACATAAATGTGCAGTTCAGGGGGGTTCTGGGAGACATTTCAGAAGCACACAGTTATCTCAAATGAAATTCTAATGCCAACATCCCCCTTAGAGGCATCTCCATATGGGGCATGGACAAGTGTCTGTCCTGCTGAAATAGCCCAACATGCCAGGACCCTGCTGCAGCTCTACAGGGGTGGACACAGTGTCCTCAGCCAGTGGCACACGGTGTGGCTGCACCACCACACAGGCAGCCAGCTCCCCTGTGTGGCTTGGGTGAGCTCTCTGGCTCTGGCACTGCCTGTGCCAGCAGGGACAATCTGGCAATCCTGCAGCTCTGAGGACTGTGTCTCAGAAGAGGGAGTCATACAAGAACGAATACCAAAGGGAACCAAGTGTCTGCAGGGCTCACAGCCCAGGACACAGCTGCAGTGACAGAAGAACTACTGCCTTTGAACTGGCTGGAAGGACTTGATACAAAATGTACCATATCTTTCAGGTCACAGCAGTCCTTCCTGACTGGAGGTTGCACCATCACAGTGGTTGGAAGACAAAGAGGTCTTCTGCTAAGAATCCCCAAAGATGCTCTGTTTTAGCCGGTCAATTGATTCTCTTAGTCTTTGACCTTTCTTCTATGCATCTGCTCTTCCCTACACTTACAATAAAACATTTTCCTTTGACACTGTGCAGGGCTCTGCTTAAAAAAAGCTTGGTGTAGTCAGGTGTGTTCCTGGTGAGCTGCAGGCTGTGGTACAAAGACCCCACTGTTTTTCAGAAGGCCATTCACTAATGTTCACTCAACAGAGGAGACCAACAGTACGGCAATATCCATCAACCCCTGCATTTGCTTGTAATTAAAGAAAGGTCAGGAGCTGTGCCTCTCTGAGAATCATGCTTACCTTTGTATGGTCAAAACCCAAACATAGACAAATTTCACAATGTAGACATCCAGAAATGTGAAACCTGGGACATGAAAAATATTAAATAGTCAGCCGTGTATGTTTTTCAAGTTTTGTGAAATGGATTTACCCCTGTGCTTGGGTACAGAAATGTTGAGATTGTGTTTGGTACCTAACAGCAAAAGCTGTTGTGTTCCAGTTTTTTCATGCCTCGCTGCTACAGAAAGGCCCTGATTCACACCACTTAATTATCTTTCCTTATTTTTATAGGCAGCCAGAGGGCATGCTGGATCCTCAGTTTGTTAGTCTGGATCCACTCATTAGTAAATTACAAGTAGTGAGCAATGATGTGCACCTGGACATTTAGTCTGAGTAGATTCTTTAACACTCAAATTAGTTGTGCTACTCCAGCAAGGAAAGCAACAGATCTTTCTGAAATGTGATTTTTTTTTTCTTTATGCTTTTGCATTTCTAGGAGCCATAGCATCAGTGAAGAGCAAGAATGAAAGAGAAGAAAGAAAAGCACAGGACTTCTCCCTGTGAAATGCTGTTAACAATCCTTTTGCTGTGAACACAAGGATCCTGCAGCCAAGACCATGGCCACATCACGGTGATAATCTGAGTGGCAGCATTTACAATTTTTTCTGTACAGCTCGATAAAAAATGCCAAAGAAAAACAAGTGTTTAGAGATCTAGCTGGGAAATTTGCAGCAATGTTGCGTGAAAGCCTGGTGTGCTGCTCTGGAAATCTAGAAACAAAAACTACCTACAAATCTGCTTTTAGGGACCAAGCCTTTAATTTCAACCTGGTTCTCTTGTGGTATCACTACGTATCATTTGCTTTTGTAAAATGGAGGGAATTGAAATAGAAAGGGACAGATACAGGAGACAAACAAGGCACAAAGTATTCCATATCTGGCAGACGCCCCTCGGAGACCACAGACAACTGGTGCAAGAATCAGAGACACAATCATAACCCCTTGTTCTATTTTCCCATCATTAGCTGGGTACCACAGAGAAGGTGGTTAAGAACGTCTTCTAAAATAGCTTTAAGGATTGGAAATCTGATAAGGCAAATACAAGTGGCAAAGCTCCACTGACGTCAGTGAGACTTATATAAGGGAAGATTTTGTAATGGTAAAAGTAATACTGGAACTGAAAAGTCCTGCACACTGAACAAGGAAGTTTTTCAAGTTAACCTCAACACAAGCCACAGATTTGTCCTCAAAACAATTTCCCCCCTGCCCTGCAAATAAAAACTGACCTTGTAGACTATTTCTACAAAAAGCATCACTTTGTGTGTGCAATCACACAAGTATGTTTCACTGCAAAGCTTCTCAGTAGTAGACGACTGAGATATTAATACAAAATTATATTTTTAAATGTGAATTTTGAATTTGTACATATGAGAATGTTAATGAAAAGATGTGACTGTGAAATGCAGTACATTTAGCCAGTCCTGGGACAATATGGTGTGGGAGTCATTCTTCCTTCATACAATTCTTCTTTTCAGGGCCTTCAAGTAAGTTGGTGTGAATTAACACTGCTCATTTGAAATCAATGGGAAAAAAATGGAGCCATGCCAAATTACATCAGTGAGGGATCCAGCCTTTTGACTTCAAGTTATCCTCAGTTAACACTGGCGTAATCAGAAAAAGGCGACATTTACTTCCCTGTCCAATGAAAATAGCCTGGGTATTGGCTACTTTCAGAGAGCTGCCTGAAAACATTACACAAACCATGAATTATTCACAGTATTAAACAAATAATTGTGACTAGTAAATAAATATTTGAAAGTAATGGCTGGTTCATACACCATTCACACATAGTGTAAGGGGGAGATATTCATCATATGAATTACCCATTAAGAATTACTGGCTCAGCTCTAGTTATAATTGATAAACAGTCATGTTGGATAACAAGGCAAGAGTTTGGCACATCTCCCGCTTTCATTCCCAGCAATATGGCTTCCTTTTCAACAGACACATAAGCTCAATTATTTATAGCCCTTCTTCCAGAGAAACTGACTGCCTTCTATGCACCTGAAAGGCGGGAGCTGGCGTGCAGTTTCCCCAATCCCTACTTGTCTGGTTAAATTCCAGGTCAGGCAACAGCCCTCTGACAGAACCACATTCCTGCTGTAGTTTCAATTACCTAAATTATTCTTCACCTCCTGTCCGAAGCATGGGCATATTTTTGATGGCCTGAGCTGGGAAATGTGAATGCAAACTGCTACCAGATGTAGAGAGGAAGAATGATTTCATATCGGAGGCACTGGCCTCTGAGTCAAAATCTCTGAGCCTCTGCTGTGGCACAGGCTTTCTGTAAGCCACTTAGGCCCAAATCCCCAAAGGTATTTAGGCTTTTAACTCCTGCTCATTTCAGTGAGAGTTAAAAGCCTAAATACCTCCATGGATCTGGGCTTTAGCCTCTGTGGTTATGTCTACACAGCACGGGGGTATCCGTAGTGCTGAGCAGGCACATCGGAGCTGACTCCTAACACCCTGGCTCTGGGAGAGGAGCGATATCCTGGTGTTGGAGAGTGGAATATCATCTCATTGTGGATGGCCCTCACCACAGCATTCCAGGAGCTAGCCTGGGTCCCTCCACACAACGCTGCATTCTGCTGGGTGGGTGCAACCCACACGCCCCAAAACCACACTGCAATTTGGGTCACAGCCTGTCTCACTGGGATACAGGGGTCATCCCATAAGGCTCACATGGTGCACAGGCATTCTGCTGGTGGGCAGCACATAAAGCACAGGAGGCCAACAGTTTTGGTTCAGCTGACAGCTCTACAAATTCCATTTTAGTTCAGCTTCCACTGACCACAGAAAGGCAGCAAGGGGCTGTGCAACATGGTCCCAGATAAAATATCAGGCACCTTTCACTTATAACACCAGTACAACATCTGACTCTGTCTGCAAAGAGAATCAGAGCAAATGGTTAGCAAACAGTTGTGGTAGTTAAAAAAAGAAATACTTTGCTGCTATTCTATTGTCAGTTTTGGCAAGCAGCACGGGGAAGCGAAGTACTGATAACATTGCTTTATTGTTTGTGTAGGTCCCAACCTTAACATGCTACATCTGTATCTTCTGTCTCAAGAAGTTGCCTTCTTTTCATCAAACACATTCCAGAAGTCAACAGTAAAAGCACTGACAAGAGACAGCAGATTGATCCATTAACTCTCACTCACTGCTAACAGTTCCTTGGCTGAAACCGGACCCTGCATTCCACTTGGGAAGATTTGGTAAGTTCAAAACGTAAACACACTCATAGGATTTGGTTACTGCTCCCATGCAGTGCAGCCCCTGCCTCAGCATAGCAGGAGGTGCTGGGAATCTCCACAGGTGCTGTACCTCTTATTTTATACATGCGTAATTAAGGAACAACCGGGACAGGCCAAACGAGTCCTGTGTGCCTCGTGTTACTATTATACTACATTCTCAGTTAGTGCTAATCAATGTGGTTGCAGTGAAGGATATTACAGCACACAGCTCTTTCTAATATGTCTAACAATAATAATAATAATAATAAATAGTAATAATAATGAACTCTCCCTTCACCAGAAAAGATGCAATTAAAGGAGCATTTATTTTCCCTTTGGAGACAGGCCCTTAAGCATCCTCCTTTTAGCAGCAGATAAAATGAAGTCTTGCCTGTCCTGGCTTTGAATTTGGTTTGCAAAACCAGCCTTCGTTTCACATAAGATTTATCCAACAATGCTCCTTTGTTGAGCTATTATTCTCCATCCATCCAAGCACGCAGGGTCTCTGCTCACTGACCAGCACTCCAGTGCACTGTAAAAGCACGGCACAAAACGCCACTTCTCACGCATTTGCTCCCAAAGCTGCAAAGCCCAGCTCAGGCTCCGCTCCATGTGCGGCTCTCTGCCCCCCTCTACTGACTGCCACGGTCGGTCCCGGTCCAATTCCTGCATCCAGGGACTCAGCCCGAGGTGCTGTTACCCTTGGAGAGGTGACAATACACCTTCTGAGAGGCAGCTTCTCCAGGGAAGAAGCTGGTTTTTCCTATGCAGCGGCTGGACAAACAGGGTTTCATCCAAGCAGGTCTCTGAGTTCAGCTTCTTCCTTGCTCACAAAACAGAACAAGGGTTTGTGCTGTGACATTTGACACAGAGTAGAACATCACTTGCAGACAATCCCTGAATACTGAGATTAAAGGTGATGTCTTTGGTGTCCCCTCAGGTTCTTGGAATGAACAATATTTTTCAGGACGGACAACTTCTTCAGCTGAAAAGTTACTGCTCTCCAAGATTTCACATATTTTGATGTGACAGTGGCACTTCCTAAGGGAAACTTCTCCAAGAAACACACCTAATCAAAGAACCACATTCTGAAAAAGTGCTTTTGGTGCACATCTACCTATTACTGCCCTTTGCTATTCATGCAGACATGGCACCACATACAGTCATGGAGCTCATGAGCAGAAGCAGCAGAGACTGCTATGGGGAAATGCCAGGAGCTGCTGCACTGACATCACTGGGATTTTTGCCACTGATCTCAGTAGAATCATGATTTCATGCAGGACTCTGCTGCCATTGGACTCAGGGTTTAATTACACAATTTTTCACTAACTGGCTCTCTAGGTATCTACAAAGCTGATTTCCCTCCAGTCTCACTCCAGGGGTTAGTTCTGACTTGTTGCAGGGGCCTGTTTGAAAGCTTTGTGCTCCTTATACTTCCCTGCTTCCTCTGGTACTGTACAGTCCCAGACACAGCTCCTTGTGCCTGGCATACCTGAGTATGTGTCATCCATGTTTACATCTTAACAGCTTCAGTTTTCTCTCCCTTGTTGTCTCAAGTTGCCAGTGCTTTTTTGCATCTCCCCTGCTTTTCTCTCCTCTGTGATCAGGTCTTATGTATTTAATATCCTTTTGTTACACAGATCTATAAACAGATCCTGATCTAGAGAAAACATCTAGTTATTACGGATCTGGATTAGCAATTTGGTCTGTTTCCAGATCATTTTGGCCTTCTGGCATGGCCATTAAGAAGTCATTCTCCTGTCAGATCCAGAGACATGTCCTGCACATTCCCACTGCATGTCCTTCAGGACTGGCAGCAGTGAGAGCAATGGGACTTGAGATTTGGACAGAAATAGGAGCATCTCCACAGTAATTAGGGACAGAGAACTTCCAACACCTTAATTTGCAGCAGCCTTGCTGTCAAAGGCACATCAGCAACACACAGACCAGCTTCAATCCTGCTCCTTTGGGTACCTTAAGCAGTGGAGAACATCCTGTTCAGGCACCAGCTGTTGAATATGCAGGTGGCATCCCAGGCAGGCTTGTCCAGCCTGCCCCAAACCCAGGGAAGATTAAAGCTGGTTGTTATTTGGTTATCTGCACTGCAATCACACCTCCAGTTGCACTGTAGGGGCACAGTGGGTGAGCAGGGGACCATTCCCCTCTCTGTGCTGCTCCCTCAGGAGAGCACAAGTGGCCTGGGGGGGCTGGAAGGCTGGGCTGAGGGTCCTGCCTGCCTGGTTTGTCCTATAGCAGCCATGGGTTTGATGGCAGCTCACACAGAGTGATAGTTCAGTCTATCCCTTTCCTCCTTACACTCTGGAAAAGAAGGCTGACTTAGGACTGGAATAGCCTGGATTTGTTTCAGCTGCTTTCTCAACAAGTGATCTGTTAAAGTGAGAAACATCTGTATGAAGTTGCTCTTTGCAATATGTATTTTAAATCCTGGGATGACCATGAAAGGAACTATCATGGAGATTTAAAGAAAATTAACTACCCCTATTCTTATAGCATTTCAGAGTTTACAACTTATTTCCACTTTCAGAAGAGATGTGAGTATTTCACTTGTCTTGGATCCTACAGAGGAATTTGGGGATCCTGGAATCAGATGCTGAAAATCACTGCACTGAGCTGCTACTTGTTGTGAAGACAAATGCCAGCAGCAGCAGCTGAGTCAGGTATGAGCACAACAAATGTGAAATGACAATAAAGCCTGTAAGTCCCTAAGTCCTGCAAATTCAGATCCATAGATATGGTTATGTACCTTTTCTTCACACAGAAGTGCAACAGTAACTAAGAGAAAGGTAAGGACAATTTGGACTCTTCAGTTTTACAGGCTACACTGAGAGGGCCTCTGAAAGGTGGAGACTTTAAGGAAGTCTCAGGTTCCAGACAGAGAACTTAAAATCACAAACAGCTCCTTATTGTCTTTCCCCAAATTTGCAAAAGTCAAGACAGAGCTATAGCTGATGCAAAACCAGATTTCCTAATGTCTGACCTGGTTATTCAGAGGCATTTTCAACATGAGAACTATGAAAAACTTAAATCCAATGAATCCCTGCTGATCTGCTACATAACTGCTTGGTGTCACACATTCAAAACGGTCCAACAATGAGTTTGTTAGCAGGGCTGCCTCAAAAGCTTCAGTGTCTCACTTTGGCTAAGCAAGTGTAAGTTTGGATACTTATTTAAAAGTTGTTTGTATCCCTTAGTCCACGAGGCCAGGGTGAAAATTTTGTTGGAATAATCCTTCTCATGAGGTCTCCAATAATACCTGCATCCAGCTGGGCTAGAAAAACACTGGGAGCAACCTTTGAGAGACTTTCCTCATTTTGCCTTCCAATTCCAGCTGAGACTCGGAAGAGCAATATTTTGTAAGCAAGACCAGCAGTGGGAGAAGGAAAAGTTTGCTAAGTCTTGGTAAACATATCCCTATGAGCCAGCTCCGAGTGCCTGCCTCTGCACTTACCCAGAGTCCAGGGAACCACAAACAAGTGTAACTGGCTGTACAAATCATATATTCTCTTGATAGAAAAACACAACTGCCTATGTGCCTGAGCCTCTGCACTTAAGTAATTGAGGAAAATAAGTCACTTTTAATTTCAAAAAGCTGTCAGCTGTGTCCTTAGAAATTAAGATAGCATGGATGCAATAAATCAGTACATGTGCCAACCCACAGAGGTCAAATATAATCAGGCAGCAAATTATAGTAAACATTTACGAATCCCTTGTATACGGCACATGACCCCACCCACTCATTCTGGCACAGAGGTTTGCTGTTGATTGCACTGGTCCTTCTGGCATTTCATGTCCTCATGCAAGTCACACCAAGTAGCCACCCTGAAATATTGTACTAGAACATGATCAGACTCATTTTAATCATTGTGTGTATTTTAAATGATGACTAACACACTGAGAGGATGAGAGAAACCAAAACGGTCGGGGAGCTTTTTTTAAAAGAGGAACAAGGAACATGTAAATTGAGGTTTCAATTTAAGCAAGAAGAAACTCAGTGCATCCTTCTGCAGGGGAAGGACGGGCTGGTGGCTGAAGCACAGAGCAGGGTTGTAAGACCCTGCTGGCCACAGTAATTCTCCAGGATAGCACAGCAAAACCATGGCAGGGTCCCTGGGACACCAAAGCTCCTCAGCTTCCTGTCTGTGGAACAGGGATGATTATGCTCCCATCCTTTATCTGTCTTGCTCATCTATACCAAAAACATTGAAAGGGACTGTCTTTAATTAGGTGTCTGTGTGTGCTTAGCACAATAAGGTGCCAATTTTAGCTGAGGTCCCTGAGTGCTCCTACCTGGCAAATGAAACAGGCATTTACTGCAGGGTTAATGACCAGCTGAGATTACCTGATCTTGTTATTTCATTTGTACTGCTGTCACACCTAAGAGCAGCAGCCACAGACCTGAACCTGTTCTGTGTTTGCATTTAATGCATACAGCACATAATGACAGTGCCTCTCCCAAACAGCTTAAAATTAAGTTTTACTTTCCCTTCCCCCACTGCCAACTTGCACTGAATTTGTTCAGGGAATGCTTTTCAGATATATCTGCTGTTGTGACAGCTTCAAGCATCTCCTTGTGCCTGCTCAGATTAGATCTGGGTAACACCTGACAAGGGCAGATGAGACACTGATCACAACTAGAAGAAAAGTGAGAAATATTTTCTACCAAAAAGTTTAAAGCAGCAAAAACATTTCCTGTGTTTTTAAATGCAGTAAAGTCCTGCTGATAATTTTTTTTTAACAAAAGAAAAAAGTAAAACCCAAATAAGAAAGACAAAAGAAACAATTTGATGTTTTGTCTTTAGACATGCAATTAATGTTGATGGAATTGCAGAGTTTTTATCAAGGGCTGACTTGAGAAAAAGCATTCCTATTGTATTTTCCTCTAGAAAGCTCTGATACCAAAATGTCAGGGACTCTTACGCACAAACACAGAGGGTTTGGGGTATGAAATCCACCCCCAACCATAATCTTGACTTCAGCCTACAGACCTTGAAGCTTCTCTTGCATGTTACAGTATCTAGGGGAGCCTTGTACAAGACAGTACACACTGCATTAGAGGATACTTTGGGGGCTGAAGCAGAGGATGGTAGGGGATGAAAGAGATGGAGATGTGAGATGTCCCATTTAATGAGCCATTCCCCTTCCCTGTGGTGGCACTGATCCTTGGGAGAGCTTAACTTTCTCCTAGTAAAAAAACTTTACAAAGGAGGTTCCTTACCAGCTGCAGATGAAAGGACAGGAGCTGGCAGGAATATCTTGTCAGCATCACTACCTGTTTTATACTTTGCACACACCTGGAGAGTCCTGGAATACAAGAGAAACCACTTCTACATCTTTGGTTACCAGAGGAGTTCCCAGAGCAAGTCTGGGACTCTTAAAAACTGGCATTTTACCAAGAAGTCACAGACAGCAGGAATAAAGTATTTTCTCCTTTGCCTTCTTCAAACTGGAAAGAGACCCTGCAAACGTATTTGGTTGGTGTGTGCAGAGGTGCACAATGGAGAAATCAGGGACTGAAGAGGAGACTCATCCCAGCACTATTCAGCTTTTTGTAACTATCAATGATAATTTCTGAAAAGGAAATCCCTCTTTAAATAGCCAGCTATTTAAGTAGCCAGCAACAAAAAGAGAAAATAATGACATGGCCTTCCATTCCACCCTGCATTAGTACCTCCCTACTATAAATACTGCCTTTCAAGCAGAACACCTTCCGGAATATCTACATGGATAAAAGACCCTGTGAGGAAAGCAAAAATCCCTTTAAGAAGGAACAAGGTAGTGTCTATTATACCATAGGATGTTTTCTCCTATGGATGTCACCACATGCTATTCCTCAGCCAGTGCCCACCAAAATCCAAATTCCAAGAGTTTGGAATATTACGATAGCAGGACTACCATCTTTTTGAAAATGTCATCTCATGCCATGTGAACTTAAGAATGATAATGAATTGTCAGTCCCATAACCTGGAAATGTCTTGATCAATTATCTTCCAAATTACCCCAAATGCTTGTCTTCAAAATTTTCAGTAAGTATGCTTAAGTTTGGGAGTTAAAACTTTAGGCCAGGAGGCCCATCTTATTTTTAAGACCTTCTACGAAGACCCTTGAATACTGGTACATGTGACAATATTGGGGGCAATGATCAAAGCTGCTATTAGAAAAAAAAAACCAAAACACAACAAACCAAAATAGTCAAATTCTAATTCCCTCAGCTGTAGATAAAAAAGTATAGAAACATGAACAATCCCCAGTCAAGTACACCCCCCAGAAGGTTTACAAAATCTTATCATTTTCAAGCAGTGGTGTGATTTGAGAAGCTTGAGTCATGGCCTCTTAATGCTTTGGGTTAGCAGGACTAGTCGGTATTGCTAGTGACTGAAGTGAGCTGTATTTTACACTGTAAAGTCAGTCAAGTGCCTACCTGGCAATTAGCCAGGAATCCTAAAATTAACAGCCCATCAGAAGCATGTTATTATTTACATGGACAACCCCTCTAAACGCAGGGCTGAGAACAAGGGAGAGGACCAGTGTCCATCACACGTGATTCCCCAATGGGGTCAGCTGGATTCAGTAGAGTGGAGAGCAGCATTTCAGTGGGCACACAGGTAAATAGGTCCTACCACACCGCAGCTCTCTCCTGCAAGGAACTGGATCTAGGATTAGTGAAATGTTCCTCAGCTGGCCTGAGATGTTTCTCTGGAAATGAACCCTGAGGCTGCAGCCGCTGCTGGTACAAACACATTATCATGCACTGGCAATTTCGGCCCCACATTGAGGGTCTGGTGTCAGCAGGATGATTTGGGAGAGCAGCAGCAATGTGGGCCAGGGTTACATGGAGGGAAGTAAGTCTAGAGCTCGTTATGTCTTTCCAATGATTGAAGGGGACTTCTGCAGGATCAGGCAGTTTTTTCCTGCCCTGCTGATTAGAACTGGGCAAGACTTCTGTTGAAGGAACTTGGCGTCTTCAACCAACACAATTCAACTGTCGGCAAAAATCAGGAGCCTTCACTGAAAACTCAGTTTCAATGAAAATCCCACTGTGATTGTGGATCAAAAAGTATCTTTGAATTAAAAAATTAAACACTATTTCAGATGTTGAAATTCCTCTTTATAATAACTCTTGCTTTTGATTCTTACTGCAACCTCCTCACAAAGGAAATATGGATAAAACATACACCAAAAATAGAAGAGGAAGGGATTTTTGAATTGTGTTTTTCTGCATGGAAAAGGCACATCTGAGGCAGTCCTGTTAATACATGTGAAGGCAAAGCAGCGTTAGTAACATTGCTAACATTTAGGAGAAATGGATATCATTCATCTCAGGATCTTGGAGAACACACTTTTTCATTCAAAGATTTTCAGATGTGGGACAGCAATCTTTGGAATATATCCATAAAAACTAGATGAAAATTAAAGAAGGGAAGTACTGAAAAAATAATAATGAATCAAAATCCATTGGACTTCACTCTGGAGCTCAGATCAAATATTCTTCTCTTAAGAAGAGGAGAAGCATTACAGCCTGGCCAACTATTATTTGGAAATAGAATTGTAATTGTGTATTGAGTTCTTATCTTCAGATGAGGTAATCCACAGCATGCTGATGAACATTTATCAACCAGGCTGGTTAAGCCCCAGGGAATGACAAAGGGGAGAAAGAATGGGAAGGAGACACATTGGCTATGAAACACTCCTTGCTAGAACAAGAAACAATAGGGTGCTGCAACTGAAAAAGGAAGAGAGACACTTCCTGGGACAAGATGCCTTGCTGAGGTGCATCACTGCCAAGAGATAAGGGTATGCTCAGTGACAGGCTGGGGCACCAAAACCACAGCAACTCCTGCAGCGACACACAAGGTCTTTCTGAGGGTTATGTTTAAGGTTTCTAAGGTCAAGTGACTCTTGCTTTAGGTCTGAAAAGTATTTGTTTCTCAGGTAAAACTGTTTAAAACAACTTCTTGTAGAAAGCAAGTTCTAAGCAACTCTTGAATACCAGAGACCTGCAAAATCTTTTGAAAGAGACACCCAACACAACACGCTGCTTCAGACTTCTCCATGGGTTTTGCTATAGATTTTCCAGCTTAAGCAAAGCTTCACACATCAACATTTTAGTTCTTAAATGCTGGCTACTCTTAACTAACTAATTATATTCTCCATAGTAAACAGCAAATTTGTTTCAGATCTGCCACTGGAGTCAAGCTCTCCATAGGAAGAGAGTTCAAATTCCCAACTCAGAGAAAGAATAAACACTATTCCCACTCAAGCATGCTCAAAATGGGATTGAAAGACCACAAAGGAGAACTATAGAGGGATGTTAGAAGGAAAGCTAGAAAAGTTTCACACTCAAAGCATTTCTTTTTCTAAAAAAGCTTTGGCCATTGCTGGTTAGATCTTACAGGAAGCATCACAGAGCAGAACAAGAACTGACAGCACAAATGTTGCTTGTACTGCTGCCCATCCTTTCCAAAAGGAATTTTGCAGTCCACACCCACTCCCAAATTTGAACATCTTTGCTTTAATCCTTAACAGAATTTCTATCAAATTTCTGTGCAGCCTTCAATGGAGGAGCATCCACAGCTTCACCTGCAGAGCAGCAAGCTTATTGGAATAAGGCTCTTCCTTGGTGGCAATCATACAGGGTACAAAGCAGGCACAGTCCCTTCCATGATAAGAGGAAAACCCTCAGCCAACCTCCTGCTGCAAATCCTGCCCTTCAGCAAAGCTTTGGCTTGCTGAGAACTCACTTGCTGAAGTACCGTGAACTTCAGTTCTTTGGGGCCTGACACAAGAGAGTTTAAAGGGGTCTGAGGTTGTATAATCCAAATATCGTGTATTGGGCATCCAGACCCAAGACCTGCAACCAGTGATAATCTTATCCAGAAATAAGTTCCCTTATTCCCTGAGCTGCATCCAAAGCAGCCTGAGCAACAGGCCAAGGAGGGGATTCTGCCCCTCTGCACTGATGAGACCCCACCTGCAATGCTGCATGCAGTTCTGGAGTCCTCAGCATGGGAAGGACATGGAGCTGTTGGAGTGAGCCCAGAGCAGGCCACCAAGATGATTAGAGAGATGGAGCACCTCTCCTATCTGGAAGGGCTGAGATAAGTGGGTTTGTTCCACCTGGAAAAGAGAAGGCTTAGGGATGACCTCATTATGACCTTCCAGTACCTGAATGGAGCTACGAGAAACAAGAAGAGAGATTTTTACAAGGACCTGGAGTGACAAGACAAGGGTGAATGGCTTACAGATGAAAGAGGGTAGGTCTAGATTAGGTATTCGGGAGAAATGTTTCCCTGTGTGGGTGGTGAGGCTCTGGCCCAGGTAGACCAGTAGAGATGTGGATGCCCCATCCCTGGAAGTGTTCAAGGCCAGGTTGGACAGAGCTCTGAGCAACCTGGAACAGCAAAAGGGGTTGGAAGTAGATGATCTTTGAGGTCTCTTCCAACCCAAGCCATTCTATACTTCTATGATTTCCAGCCCTGGTTTTGTCAAACAGCAGGCTACAAAATCAACACAGCCTCTGCCAGCTGGTTGAGTAACCCCACAGAAATGTGTACACAAAGTTCTCCCAAATCCCATACAAATCACAACAAATAATTGATGACCCTGGTGACATTTATGATTCTTTGTCAATCTGACAGCTCTTTCACTGACTTAACAAGCAGGAAAATAAAGAGTAATTTAGCAGAACTTGTGCTTCTTGTTCATGCAGGTCACCGCTGTGACAGTCACTCAGGCACAGATAAACTCTGGCACATGAGCAGCTCTCCCTGCTGCCGAGCTGGACAGACAGTGGTGACAAAGGGATCGACGCTGGCACTCCTAGAACTTGCTGAATACCACCATCTACTGGCATAAACTGTGGAGGAAGGGAATGAAAGGAGTGGGGACAGCAGGGAAGCAAGGAGGGGAAAGTGAAAGAGACTGAAGAAAAATAATGGTATGAGGAAGACAAAACCAAAGTCACCTATCGTAAAACAAAAGGCCATTTAGATAAGTAACAACTTATCTAAGAGATAGGTAAGAGAGCAAGAGACAATAGGGAAAAGGAAAAAAATCATGGTGGAGGCTGTTTTCCTGACAAATTGTACCCCACACCATGCAGCCGGCTCTGAGTACTGGGCAGGAGCCTGTGGACACAGCACTGGTGCCCAGCTGCTGGGAACCAGCACAGCTCTACTACAGTAGGTGCAGGCAGGTCAGCCCATCCCAGACAGGCTTCCCACAGCCCTCAGATCACTCTGGCTGGTCCTGTCTACCACAGGCCATTACAGCTCAAAATACTTTTTTATTTTAGCCCAAAATCTTCTGTTTGCTTCAGGTACCTAAAAGAACACATCTGGCCTTAGATGAATGCAACCTAGAGATCTCTGGAGCTGGTTGGAGTGGGTGGTCACTCCTTCTCACTGCAGTTCCCATCCACACCAGTATCCCTGCAGGAGCCCTTGGCCCACGGACTCCAGTTGCTCAGGCCTGGCCTCCTGCCTTGGGCTGCTCCTGGACCTGGCAGATCTGTGCCCAGCATGTCCCAACAGACCCCAGTCTCTGGATGTCTCTGTGTTGCAGAGCTTCTCCACAGGCAATGCTCACCCCACTATTGATGGGAGCTCAGCTGGAATTTGTCTCCAAGATAGGGAAGGCTCCACATGTCATTACCATAGTGCTCAAGTCATCCACCCACTTGGAGCTGCAAGGCTGCTATCACACTGATTGCTGTATGTACACCTTCCAGGAGCAACTTTACAGTCGTCTACTCACCCAGAGCCATAATTAGAGACAGGAATGTACTATTGCAAAAGAGATTTAATATTCATTTGGATCCTTAACATTAATTTGCTTCAGCCCTGTGCCAGCCCCCTTTCCATATTGGCTTTCAATTAATATTTTACCAAATTAATCTTCTGGCAGAAATATTGGTAGAAATGGTACATTTTAAATCAGTACTGAGGAATGCTCCTGAGAAAGAAGCTCAGGGTTCATAATTGTGCATATTTTCAACAGAAACCCAACATAAAATCTGTGATTATCCCTTGTCTTGTGCTGGGCTGTAGTTCAGGAGGCCTCCAGTCCCTGTCTGTGCAAAATTACCTGTCTGATCCTGGACAACTCCAGCAATCTTTCCAGTGTCCTCTGCTCCTGGGGCAGCACTGCCAGGCACAAGAATTCAGAGCTGCCAGCACAGCCAAACCCTCCCAATGGTGATGGTACAGAGGAGCTTACCAGAGCCAACATGGACACAGCTACAGCTGCCTAGCACAGGGCAAAACTAAAAATCTGTGCTTTTAATTGGGCTGAACAATTCCAGTATTGCTGCTCTGGTTTATCTGGTTTAATCTGAATTACCTAGTGCAGGTCAAAAAAATCCAAATCAAGAACACATCTGCATTTTTTCTATGGAAATACCTATCAGCCCTATTTCTCCCCATCACATTCAGGTGACAAAAATCATAGGAAAACCTTTACCTTTTCTTCTTGTCCCTAATTATGTCACAATTTATTCCCCTTTCTAGACCACAAACAGCTCTGAAAATCTACTCCTTCTTCTTAAAGAACACCCTAAAGTATAAATCCCAAATTAAAAAATTTCAAGTCCCTATCTTAGAGCTCCCTTTGCAAGGAACGGCCTCAGCCTCACATCAGGGATTTCATCAGTTCTCTCTGGGAGTTTTCGTCCACATGTGAAAGGTTGGAATATCAAGGAAATTCCATTCTACTTAAACTTCCTGCTGTTGTGACACTTTCCTCTACCTTTCTGTTTATTTTACCTCTTTCCTTGTTCAGCCTAGCAACATATCCTTTCTTCTTTTCCCACATTTGCCTATTCCTTTTTTCCTATGTTCCCCCTCACTAATTTCTAGCTCTTTGTTAAGTCAGCCTGCACCATCCTCATAAAAATGCAAGAAGAGAGGGTAAAACATTACTGTTATTTCTTCGCAGGGATGTGTCAGACCTCAAAAGAACCTGTGACCTAATATGCTATGGCTTTTTCTTCTCCTCCACCAAATCCCAGGATAAAACACAGTCTTCAGCCTGTGCCATCACACCCTCTGTATACTGTCACTACTCCTCCACCTCGACAACAGCCAACTTTCTGTCCTTTACCTCATCATTTCCCCAGGTTTTCTCACCTCAGTCAGACTCGTCCTCTCTCCTCCTCATTTCCCTTTATTCATCCCGGGCTGTAAGCCTCAGGTCTGATAATAAATAAATAATTAAATAAATAAAGCAAAGAGGGGACAAACCTCCCCAGCTCCAAAGGTCTGCATAGGATTAAACCCCATTTGCCCCAGATGGCTTGGAGACACAGAAGGACAAGACAGTCAGACCTTCCAAGGAAGCAGGTAATGCCGGAAAAGATACTGGGCTAATTTCATTCACATGGTACCAATGCAAATTACTGGTGGTGGGGATCAAGGCTGGGATTTTCAAAAGGGTTAAAGCTCATGTTTTTAAAAGCTCTTTACTCACTTAGGAGTCAAAGTCCCATTTTCAAGAGGAAGTTAAGAGCAAAAACCCCTTCTGGAGTCAGTCCTAATTCTACTAGTCAGACAGGCATTCCCAGATCCTGACTTTGCCAGCCCCTCATTTTCACTGGGAAAGTCCCCAGGATCTCTCCCAGTGCAGGCAGGCACAGGCTATGCCTTGGCAGGGTGATCAGCCACTGAGTTGGGTGACACAAGGGACACACAGCAGCCTGCCCAGATCCTGTGCTCAGAGCTGCCCTCTGTGACAGGCTCAGAGCTGTCCCTTGAACCCCTCATTCCAACTGCATCATCACAAGGAGCAAGATTTAACTGAGGGCACTCCCATGGCCAGAGGTAAACACATACCTTGTTCTGGCCATGAAGGTGGTGTGGGAAAGCCTTATCCTTTCCTCTCAGTGTCCATGTGCTGGGCTGGGCATGCCCAAGAGAACTCCAGAACTCTTCCATAAATGCCAGCATCTCCCTCACCAAAATCAGTGGCATTTATTCTCTCCCAAGTCATTTAGGGTACAAATTTCAGAGGTATCTTAGGGCCAGAAGTTTACAGATATTGACTTCTCCAAACTGTACTCACATAAAATGTTCTCCAGTGAATTAGGAACACAGGCTATCAATTTTCAATTGAATTTGCAACTTTGAGCTCTAGGGGTGCTTTTTGAAAATCCCAGTCCTGTAAACACAGCCATCAATGACCAAAAGACTGGTTTTGAAATAGTTCAGCATCCCCACTGGAGGACACATTCTCACAAGTATCCCAATCCCTGGCTGATACATCAATGGAATGCCCAGATGTTCAAATACTCCACGCACACCCAACCATTCTTCACCACCCAGTATTCTCACCAGGGAGGGCAGAACTCAGCACTGATTTTCTGAAGCGAGCTTGGTGTTGAGATCATTTGAAAGTCAGGCCCTACCATTTTACTACTGCTCTGAACAGCTCCAATCTTTTAATATTTGCTGGCAGAAATTGTACCTTTGTCTCCAAGGCAGCCTCATCTTCCTTTCCAGACATAATTTCTGACTTCAGTAGCAATAAAGGTAGATTAACCAGCTATTTTGAAAATCCCACCATCTACACCATGCCACAGCAACTCAACACCAATTAAATTTTGGATCTTGAATCTTTTCAACAGACTGGCAGTTAATGATCTATAGGCAAAGACTGTTTGACAAGCATAGCTGAAATGTAAAGCCATATGTGAAAATCACCATCTTTTCACACACAACTTGTGAAGAGAAAGAGGAAAATATGAATCAAATTAGCTATCATTATAAATAGTGGTCTGGAAATGAATCGCAGATGTTTTGATGGAGAATGGGTTTTTTCGTAACACAATTCTTCTGAAAAGTGCCCATTCTGCATGAAAAGGATCCTTTTTTTCCCTGAAGAAACTGATTGTTCAAAATATTTAAGTATTCCAGCCATGCACAAAGACATTTTTGCATGCCTTTGCAATGTTCCTTGGGAGTTAGATTTTGTTCTTTGGTGTTCATCTAAGCCAAACTCCTTAAGTGAATTACATTTCAAATGTCATATATCTATCATCTTTAAGGGAGGAGACCACAGAGGATCAGTCCAAATAGAAAGCAGGTTTAAAGAAGTTTAAAGAAAGAAGTTTAAAGCCAGGTCCTATGGCAGCTTTTCCAAACAGAAATATTCTGGTCTTTCACCTTACATTTTCTGGTTATTAATCTTTTCTTTTTTTTTTCACTATGGTTACAATTCTTTTCCTCACTCCATGTTTATGCTAGACATGAGTCAGTTACAGCCACATGATAAGCAGACAAGCAATTGGAAAAAGGTCACTTTATCATGTGCCCTTGGCCAGCAGCACTTGGAGTCATGTCCATCTCTGGAGCATACCTAAATGCAAACTAAAAGACAAAATGCCTGATGTTTAATTGAACATGTACCCAGTGTGGCCATCTATTAAATAAATAGTAATTAGTATTTGTGAGGGATGGTGGCAACATGAAATTAAGAGAACAAGGTGATAATCTTCACAGGATTGGCCAGAAGGAGTTATTTACAGCCAGTGGAATGCGAAGGTGCTGTAAGAAGGGTAGGAAATTCAATTGTACCTTAAAACCTTTGACGCTGAATGCTTACAGATTTTAGTTCCCAGGCATGACAGTGGAAAGTGTGGGGGTTTTTCAGTACAAAAACACTTTGATGACTGAGTTGGGAAAGCTCCACAAGATAAATGACCAGACTGGGCCAGTACATTTGCATGTCTCATTTTGGAGGATGCACAGAAGGACTCTGAACCCCAGGCAACAGTAAAATCAACAGCAAAGCACAGGCTTGTCCAGATTCCCTTGCTGACCTGTGGAAGAAGATGCCTGCTCTCTTCTGATGCACTGTGTGGGCTAGAGCATTAAAAATCCTGATCCCTTCAAAAGAGGAACACTGTGCAGCCTCTCCAAAGGGAGAACCAGAACAGTGCATAATGTGGTATGATCCCTTCCAAAGATTTTTTAATCAAGTAAAACGGAAAAGTGGTAAAGCCCAGAATAGACCTTGGCTTAATATGTTTTAATAAGAAACAAAGAAGGCCCTGTTTTGCACTGTATTGTTCAGGCTTGCCCTTAGGCACATGTGGAAAAATGTTTACTAAATAACTCAAATGCTTAGCAGTGAGATACATTTTATTTCAAACTGAATTTTCTGCAAGCATACACATGTCAAAAGGGAAGCAAAAGGTCATCAAATGATTGCAGGTGCCAATCTGTCAGTGCTGTTCTGCAGACACAAACCCCTACATTGAGCCACATAAAGACCCAAACCAAAGTGATTCCTCTCCCCAAAAAACACCCAAACAAAAGCAGAAATAAACAAACAACCCCAAACCAAGCAAACAAAACAAACAATCAAACAAACAAACAAAAACTGAAAGAAAAAGTGTTCCACGAGCCATGCATTGGATGATTTTCTTTTTATACACTAGGGCCTTGATCCAAGCTCAGTCCTCACTCTGACAGGTAAGCAAAGGCATTTGAGAAGTGCCTGACCAGAAGAACCAGATGAAGAATAGCTCCCTCTGGCCTAGATTAATTTTCTTGATATACTTCAAGCAACACCTTCAGCACACTCAGCCCTTAAGCCAGTCCCAAAACCAAATGAAAAATAGCACTCAAATGTCCTCCCATCTCCTCCTCCAACCTCAACAAATCAATTGTAATGTTTCAGCTGGCATAACTGAGTTTTCTTTAAAAATAAATTTTAAAAAGCCCCCAATATCCAAATTGACTCATTATTCCAAAAGATTTTAACTTCAAGTAAATGTCTCATTCTTTTGAAAAAAAAACACCTCTCAAAAAAAAGTCTGATATCCTTTGCATAAGACTCTACATCTTGCCAATCAGACTGAAATGCCTGCATCTCTAAGTCACTTTAAAAAATAAAAGGAAGGTGCCTTTTTAAACATTGTTCTTGCATATCAGATCCCCCACCATAATGACAAGGTTAGAGTTTGAAACTAATGCCAGGCAGACCTCGGGCAGGGCTGAAAACACCAATAAGCTACAACATGTACCTGCCAACTGCACCATTCCCAACTAAAGTCTATGGCCTTTTTAAGTTATCTGCTGCCTTAGTCATCTCCTGCTTGTGCTTTCCCATTTTTCTAGCAGCCACAGCAAAATCTCAAAGGCTGCATTAAAAAAGGTGGTACTTGCAGGACACTTGACCTTTGAACCACATGTTGCTGAACAACTCGCTGCTATTTTCAGTAGAATGATCAAACATACTGTTTCCTGAGCTAAACACAGCATGCTGAGGTGACATGTTTCAAAATCTTCTGTTGTTTGGAATAATCACTTTCTGAGAAGAAAGCAGTGATCCAAATCCCTGCTGGTAATGAGCAGGAATGCTGCCTGAGTTTTATCAGTGATCCTGCAGTTACCATCCTAAGATGTCTGTAACTATTGCCAAAAACAACACTACTTACCCATCCACAGAATATTCCCAACGACTGCAAGTTTGTTCCTGACTTCAATATCCCTTTTTGTCTGAAAAGAAATTACCACACTGATTTATTCTATAGATCTAGTGCTTCCTGTGGGTAATCAAAGTCTTCATAAGCATCTGCAGCTTCAATTGCTTAATTTCTACCGCTCTGGAGAACACACATGTGTGTAAAGGAGCCAGCTGGATTCTGCTGGTTGTTTGTGCATCCTCACCCAGAATCATTCCCATCAGTTACAGCTAAAGTGATTTATACTGTGGTGGGCCCTAGGGGGACTAGGCAGGACCAGGGCACTGTACCCCTGCCTGCAGAGCTCAGTCTGTATGCACAAGATGTAGCAAGACAAGGGACTTATGAAACATCTGGCAGCAGCAAGCCCAGAGAGAAGATCTTCTCATGAGGGAGTTTCGTGAGTTTTGTCAGCTTCAAACAGCCTCTTCCCCAGGATAACGTGGGTGGCAAGTTGAAAGCCACTGTTCTAGATCCTAGGATTTCTCCTTTTGTGGAAATCATTGCTAACCATGCTGACTCTTGGGGAATACTGCAGGAGAACACCCAAAGTCAGATTCCTGGCTACTGGCAGAGCAAGGCCATCTGGCTGATGAGCAGCTCCTGTGGGACTCCCCCGCTAGCTGGGAACAGACAACCTGATGGCTCAGCCCTTTGGAAGATGCAAAGCAGAAGGACTCATTTTGCATATGTGATTTGTACAGCCAGGACACTCTTGCACAATAAAGCTGCCCTCATTCATGTGGACAAGATTCAAAGAAAAATGTCAGCAAGAGCCACTCCATCTCTTCAGTGGATTTGAATTAAAAGAACAATTTAGAAGATCAGTTGCTTTTCTCCAGTCACAAGACCACATAGTGTCTTTTTAGGCCACAATCTTAATTCTGTTCAAAGGCTGCTACCTTTCCTGAGCTAACAGGAGCTGTGCACTCAGCAGCTTTTCTGTATGTGAAACTCTCCCTAAATCAAATGGGAAGGCATTTACATATGAGCTCCCAGGAGGCAAAATTTGTCTTCCTCATTTTCTGTCTCTTGACATGAAGAAAAATAGATTTATCAGCAAACTAGAGAAAACAGCCTTTTGCATATTTTTGTACAAAACAATTCAAATACTGAGGAAAAGGGAGGTGCTTTTTCACAACCTAGAGGCAGAACCAATGTCCTCCGGATATAATGACATCTGAGAGAGACCATCAGCTGCTCAGTGTTTAATATGGGCCTCTGGTAGCTGCTTATGACTTCTAATGCTCAGGCTTGCAATCAAAGACATCACTGACCTTGAAGAGTAAAAATCCCTGTTTTTCATTTAAGCGTCATTTAACCTTATGGAAAATTTTTCCCACCTACTGACTTGCTGAAATGAGATGGATCTTTCTCAAATATGAAATACCTCTGTATTTCCACGAGCACAGGCTCAAGCTTCTGCTGAAGATGGGAGTTTAGGATATATCCTCACTACCTTTGGTGAACAGGACCTGAGTTAGCTGGGTCTAGACATGAGCAGCCACAGCACAAAGCAAGTGTATCCTACTGATCCAACCTCACCACACAGCTCTCACCCAGGGAGTCTCCAAGGAATTGGCCTTTCTTTTAGATGAAAAGTTGTAAAAAGACAGAGAAGGACAAGCCAGGTTGGAATGGCTTAAGTCCTACCAAAGTGAGACTATCCCAAACCAACCCAAAGCCCATATTCTAACCTTGTCCCTAGGTCTGTCACTGTCATCTGTGTGATGAAAGTACCTCACTGCAGGGTTCTGCATGGGACACAGAAAATATGAAGTACAAGTACCAAAAGCCCAACCTGACTGTGTGCTGAAGGCACAAGCTGCAGATCAAAGGTGCCACGATAAAAGACTTTGAACGTTGCAGAGCTTGCAAAGCGACACTTGAGTTTTTCAGAAAGTTAAATCTCACAAAAGCCTATCAGCTTCCCAACAGCAACATTGCTGAGAACACAGCTGCAAAGGGATGTCCTACAAGCAATCAACTGTGGATCTCCACAAAAAGGAAGCTCCAACAAACTTCTCAGATCTCTCTTCAACTTCTAATCAACTATAAAGAACAACAAAATTACAGAAGCAGGAAACCATGCTTCCTACTCTTTCATGACAATCCTTTGAAACTCCTCCACTAAAGCAAAGATTTAAATACTTTCCCAGTCATAAAATAATCTTGCTTTTTTTTCATCAGTATGCCAGTTTCAGACACTTGGAAAACTCTCCTCTCACCTCAAGCAAATAATACCCACATGCAGCTACTGAGCTTCATTAGCTTTTGTTTGCCACAGGAAGCCCTCCTAGCACTGCCCAGATGGGTAGAAAAGGAAGGGCACCTCAGGACAGCCGAGGCAATGAGTGAAACAGGAGTCGGGACATGCAAATGTGGGGTTTGACTCTGTCTCAGGGTACCTGAGTAATCCTGAACAGGTCATGGAGAGCCTTGCTCTGCCTTCACTCTCCAGCTACAAAACACAGTGGTAATTCTCTGCCTCAGAGGAATACCACGGCGCTGCAATCATGAAGGCTCAGCTACTGTGGGGCTGCAGCACTCATAAATATTTAAAGAGGATGAAATCAGAAGGGAGCAAAAGACAGGGGGTTTTAATCCACTTCAAATTTACTTTTTCCACTATGAGTACAAGTATGGAATTGGTAAAACCAAATAATCTGATCTTGCTGTAATGATGCCACAACAGGCAATGTTAATCACAATGCTAAGGCAGCTGAGTGTAGAAATGTGTTGCTTTTTGGCACTGTCTGTTCTGCTGGTTGTCACACACCCCCAGGAGTTGAATGAGTCAAGATATGGGAAAAAAAGCCCATCAACATGACAACACTCAGTTTGCCTGCTACTTTCATGAACTCTTCAGCTAAGCCCCAGGTTTTCCAACTCTCTAAGGTGTGGAAATAGCATGTTTGCAGATGCTTCCTCTTTGCTCACACTGAAGTTGGAACTTGACACCTGGTGGCATAAGTAATAGGGGTCCAGAAAGGTCTGAAACGAAGCCTGACACACACATGTACCAGCACTGACTACGTGGCACATCCTGTCCTGTAATGGACCCTGGAAAGGGTCACCTTCCATCCCTCACATCCAAAGTAGCAGCAAAGCCTGTCTCCAACATGACATAGACATTTTGGAAAGTCAACTGCAGGTGTGGACATTTACCTGTGTCACATCCTCAGGTGATGTGAACTAGTGCTGAACTTCCAGGAGGTTACCGCCCTGAGCTCTTGGAAGATGGCAGCATTCAATAATGTGATATACAAGACTTCCAATAGTTAAACTGAGATCTAATAGCAACACTGCACGTGTGTTTTTAAGGAATCAAAATATTTCACAACTTAAGGAGCCGTATTCTTATGACTCCAACTTCTGCATTTCCCTTGACTGACTGGCTCTTCCAAGTAAAATCTCTTTAGGAGTGCTCAGACAACTCCAGGAAGAGCAAATTCATTAGCCTGATGTTCTATACAGTGCCTTTGTGGCAGTCCAGCATGGCAAGATCCTGCCACTTCAGCAGCAGGTACTTGATGCTGAGTACTCACATAGGTCTGCTTAGCAGTTACTAAATACACATTATTTTGCAGAAAGCATAAAACTAACAAACATAATGGATGTTTGGGGTGAGACATGCTGTGACTGCTTTTCTACCCAATGCCATATGTGCAGAGCTTTTTTTTTTGGCAGTACAATACCCAGTGTTTCAAGCCCACAGGGACCCAAAGTTTATTGTCTGCCAGATGGACTGTGAAATGTATACTGTTCATAATGGGATTATGCAAGTTGTCCATTGTTTGAAAAATAATCTGAGCATTATCCTTTGTATCCTTTTAATGGGTTTCCCTTTTATACAAATTAGAAAGTCCAATTTTTCTTTTTAAATACTTGTTGTAGATATCTGCTTTCAGCTTTACAAATGACATCTTATTCAGGCACATACTTCAACAGTATTAAGGAAAAACAAGATTTTGTTGCATAAATGAAAGTACAAAGAACATATTATTGTATAGAATTATACATATTCACTCTGATGACATACCTGTATTTCTCAGGGTCCCAGAAATAATGAACAATATATAATGACACAGTTGCTATGATTCATAGCTGTTAGCTCCGGTAGAAAAAAAACTACTTTTGGATACATTCCTGCAGTTTCTGAAGCCAACAAAATTGGCCTTAAATGATTACCTGAACTACAAATTGTGAAGTTCACCTAAACCTCACATGGTGATTTTCCTGCAGTCATTGACACTCCCAGGGATTTCACAGAGATTAAATACAGACATCTTCAAAATTAGGTGACTCCTCACCATCAGATTTTCATATTCCTCTAATCAACCATCCTGCTCATCACCAAGAAACCGTGGCTTCACAAATAAAACTATGTGCCTTTAAAAGTGAGACTCAGCATGACCAGTGCTGTTCCTTGAGCTCTATGCACTGATGTCTCCCGTCTATCAAAGTTCTGCCTGTTTCACACTCATCCCTTGCTCATCCTGCTCTCTGAACCCTGATAGGAAGAGCCTTTGAAATCCACTGACACTTTATCCAGCAGTAAACATGGACAGACTCTGCAATATGTCTTCAGCACCACCCGTGCCAAGCAGAGCAGCTCTGCGTCTCACACAGCACTCCCAGATTTCTTGTGGGATCAAATGGTTTGTTTGATTAAGCTCTGGGGCTGGTTTGAACTCAGGAAATTTAGTGTTATTTGGGAGTCAGGGCTTGGGAGAACTTCCAGAGCTCACCAAAGAAAAGATTCAAAGTTCTGTTGATTGCTATTGCGTTTGGATCAAGTGTTCAGGAACCATTTCATTTTTTACTGGCACTGCAGAAATTACCTGGTGCTTTTGTGACAAGGTCCCAGCTCCAAGCTCTGTCCTCTGCCTGGCACCACCAGGAACACGTGTAATGTACTGTATGAAAACGCTCTGCAGCTCTGATCTTCGAGGCATGCCAGAATCCAAGGCCACTGGTGGCATCTTCCATCTGGACAGTCTGCTACACTACTCTTTTATTAGCTATAGCTTGAACTAATCTTATTAGCACTAATGCAGCATCAGCCTGAGGGCCAAAGGGTTGAAATGGCCCTTTTGCACACAAAACTAATGTGACAGTCCCAAGTAAGCATGACTGAGCTTTGAAACGGTGCAGAACAGACATTTTTATCACTGTCTCAGAATCTTCCCCTCCCGCTCCCCCTGCCGTGGGGAATCAGGGCTGGGATTCACCCACAGGTGGCAGTGCTTCAGTGGCAAACGCAGTCACAGCACAGCCACGCTGGGATCCTACAGAGCCAAACTGGCTGCAAAAGAACATAGCTACAAATGGCCTGGTGTTAATGTGGTTCCACAGTCAAAGCAGCTGTAAAATGAGTAAAAAAAAAAAAGAGATTGAGTTTCTCTGGGTTAAAGATATTACAAGGGAGAACAAGAATGAATAGTGGCCTGTAGCCACTTTGAACAAAGTAAAATGTGGAATATTACCTGATTTAAAATCATGAAATTGAAAAGAATTAACTGATAGACATTTTTCAGTTCCCCTCCAACTAAGAGGAACGAAAGGATTTGATAAGCTATGGAAACTCACTTAGAAAAAACCACAGCATTAATTCTGGTGATAAGGAAGCAGTTATTTTTCTTGAAAGAGTTCATTGTTCATAAGTAATTTAAGGACAAATTCCAATTCAGGAAAATACATTTCATATCAAAATTCAATACAACATCCAAGAGCGACAGGAAATTTGGGGCAGCAGGATTAATTTTTTTTAAGTCCAATTCTTACAGTCTATTTTTAATATTGATTCATAAAACTTTTGCTTTAGTCAAACATTTTTGAAGCTGCGATTTGCTAGTGGTTTGGCTCCTTTGGGAAGGGGGAGAGCTTGAAAACATTCTTGGCTTGGCTGGAAGGTATGAACTTGTTCTTGCTTTTGACCTCCTCTGTGCTGCCCGAATTCAAATATTGGTGCTGCAGTAGAAAAGTGAAGCAAAAATGTGAAAAAACACTAGAGCAAGGCCCTGCTGCCTTAGATGTTGCATGACGGTGTCAAGTACTTTGTGTTGGCAATAATCTGAACATTTCCATCTTTTTTCCTCCCCAACATTCCTCAAAGAGTGCTCAGGACTTGCCTTTGTGTCTTTTTATTTAATTCTGAGTAAGTTTTAAAACATCTGGTGTTTTCCAGGTTTACTCTATATTCATTTAAAACTGGAAAGTTAATTTCTCCTGTAAGTCCTGGAGTTCAGGCGTTAAGAAATTCCATGACAACTGATAAAACATGAAAAAAGAAATGTATGGCAGCTGGTGGCCTGGTTTATTCTGTTACAGCCTGAACACTGAGGAACTGTTTGTGTCCCAGGCAGTGGGAGACAACTGACTGAGGGAACCTGGGGCATGGCAGAAGCGCAGGCTGGGCTGCAGAGCAGGACTGGCACAGCCGGAGAAGGAAACTCCCCGTGCTCAGCCCCCTGCAGAAAGCCCCTCCCTTACACACGGTGTCACCGCCCCAAGGAAGGGCTGTCACCACCTCGGGTCCTTCCCCTTGCACTGCAGGCTGGCAGGGCCCTCTTGCAGCCGCATAATCAATCCCTTCTTTTCCCGCTGGCTTCATGATGAATGTGTTTCTCTCTGACCACTCCTTCACCTTCTCATTTTGCCTCTCCATTTTCTATTTCTACCATTTCTTTAGTAAAGGTTAAGCCAATTTAGAGCTTTCAGCAGGCAGCATTCAGTCACCCAGGAGCCTGATGGTGCCTGTTTGTCCTTGGAATGGGCATAGAAAAAGCAAAAGCAAAGGAAGTTTTTCCAATGCACTGTTGCACTGGGATGCTGAGTACCTTGACCTGCAGGTCTTCTCTCATAATGACAGGAGGGTACTTCATTATCTTGTAGCACCTTTAGGTTTCTCAGTGAGAGCTGTACAGCCTCAGACAGGGGTGGGGCTGTCAAATGCTGCCAGTTGGGATGAGATCATCTGGCCAAGGACACAGCCCAGAGACCATTTGCTTTTACCTGGACTTGAAAGGCCTCTTCAATTCCAGCCAATAACCAAAGGACTTGATTCACACAAATGACCAGCTGATGAGGCACTTCACATTTCATTATTGAACCTCTGACCCACCCTTGTCCAGACCCTAATTTTCCCCTCAACAGTCCAACTGGATACCCTAAATAAGTCAAAGCACAGTACCCAGCAGTCACACAGTGCTGACTTTCCACTGCTCTGCAAGACAAATCCTGCACTCCTATAAATATTTCTGAGCTCCATGTCAATAAACAGGCACATCATGGAAGTGTAAAAATAACTGAATATTGCTCCAAGATCTTTCGCATTGCTGGGGAGGTGCAAAGAGTCTGCAGTGTAAATAAGCATCAGGTGGGTAATTTTTACACATGCTCTTGTTTTCAATTACATTTAGATTTGTTTCAGTTACAAATGAAGCTTGAACTGATGCCAGATTTCTTTTTTTTTTTTTTTTTCAATCCCAACACATTCCAGAATAGTTGTGAACGACAGTTATTTTTTTCCATTCCCAGCCTACCACTTTTTAAAGGACACAGAAGACTAGCTCAGATCTAGGATCTGCTCCAGTGGAGAGGACCTGATCGCTTGCCATGAGCACAGGTGCTTCTGTATTGAAGCATTAATCAACCCAAGTCCCATCTGACCACTTTATTCTGTCGGTATGGCAGGCAGTCAGCTGTGGGCTTTCTTCAGAAGCTCATGAGGTCACTCCATCTCTTTAAAGCAGAAATAATGACTCTCCAGCAAAGAGTGAGAGTTGGCAGCTGTGATGTTGAGATGATGTAATTGTACACAGTGGTGATGTGAGATTTTTCTTGGTTCCTAGAAGCCAATACTGCAGAGGCAATCATACTAGCAAGAACATTTGCTTAAAAATTCTGGACAAGAAAGGAGACAGAGTTTCTTGCACAAACCAGCAGGGATCATAAGAGAGTGAAAGGTCAGGAATTGGCTGTCAGAATTGGAGGCAATCAGGGCCAAGCTCTGGTGCTGAAAACACAAGGTAGCAAGCAGTGCAAAGAGCTGGCTTCTCCCCTGCACTAACACACACATCTTCATATCCTGAACACCCAGCCCTCTCCATGGCTCCTCTGCTAACAGCTGGTTATCTCCTGAGTCTTGCCATGGGTAAAATGAGGGGATGGAATTATTTGCTATTAGCAGAGTCCCCCAGAGTAAATACACTGTGTACCTTGGCAAAATGGAGTGGACACTTGACACTGAATCAGCTTTCTTGGGTTTATTGGTGTGGGTGAATTTACTGAAAAAATAACTACTTTTAAAAAGAGCCATGCTTCTTTTTTTCTTTCTACAGCTAAAGAGATTGAGCCTGGAAGGACTAGGCAGCTTGAACAACTGGATAATGAAAATACCTGGTCACCTTAACTCTGGGAGATTTCAGGAGTTGAGCATCTTGTAGTACCCCAATCCTTTACTTCTTGGGTTTGAAGCACTAGAGTGGTATTTAACAGAAACAGGTAATGCCTGTAAGAAAATGCTGGGCCACACTTGTCTGACCAAATTTTCACAGCACGGCCCATTCCATTAGAGCTCCTCATTCCTGCTGCACAGATGCTGCTATTTCTAAGTGGGAATAGAGGCACTCTCAGCTCCACTAAACTTCCCAGTCTGCTCTGCTGCTAGGAAGTTTGATTTTAATAGAAATGGTCTCACCATCCTAAAGAACTGAAGGATTAAAAAAAAGAGTAAACAGAGCTGACTTTGCTTACTGTTAATGAAGTAACCCGGAAATCGGGGTATTTTCAGCAATGGTGGTCATTCTGAGTGGCAAATAAAACGTCTTATGCTGTGCCACTGTGTCTCACTGGCTTTTGTGCTGTAACAGTTTGTAAAGCAAAAATCATGTTGGTATAAATAATTCTTGTCACTCTAAACTCCCCCTAGATCCACACAGACTCAGAGTTGTGCCTTATGTCATCCAAGAGGTAAAAACCCTCAACTGAAGGCAGTGGTGTGACCTAGCAGTCAGATTTCACATTACAGAGAACAAATAAACACTGCAGAAGATGGGCAGGGGGAAAGATGGTAAACATTTTTTTTCACTGCAAATTAGGAAGAACTAGACTCACAGATTTGTTTTGTTTGTTTTAAATCTGAGAGATTATTTCCAAATAATGGTAATAATTTTCTACTTGTTTCATATTTGCTTTGAGTTGCTTTTAGATATTGTGTGATTTTCTTTTCCCCAAGATTAAAGTTAGCTTACAGAGTGCTGGAGTTATCTTATAACTGTAGAAGTAATAAATATAGATAATGTAACTCCTGGGAGAAAAAGGAAACTTAGAAGCTTTTGAGTTTGGTTTATTTCTATGAACATGGATGATTGTCATTTCTGCTAGAGTCTGTTGAAGAACCTTTTTATTTCCTTTCAGTTAATTTATCAAGAGCTCTTGATAAATTGTAAAGAAATATATAAATATATAAATATATAAATAGTATATTCCCAGCTTGTGTTTCAGTGTTGGACTGAAAGGATATAATTCAATATTTGTAATAAAAAATAAGCATAATCTTTGCATAATACTCATTATTTTAGTCTAATTCGTCTAAACAATTTTGCCATTCATACAGGTACTTATGCCAAAAATTGAGCAAAACCAATGAATGTGGCAGGTGAATCAGCTAATAAAATACAAG
Source organism: Aegithalos caudatus (assembly GCA_013389925.1). Lineage (NCBI taxonomy): Eukaryota > Metazoa > Chordata > Aves > Passeriformes > Aegithalidae > Aegithalos > Aegithalos caudatus. The sequence continues at coordinate 1,499,083 of WEIU01001089.1, read as the reverse complement.
AGAAAGATCAACTGCACAGGGTTGAGAATTGATCTTGCTCTCCTAAACATTGGAGAGGAAATCAGTTTCTCCACTCTAGCAACAGATTCCCAATTCCAGCTGCAGTCTGTCATGCAGATGGGGATGGCAGCACCTCTCCCTTCAGAAGAGGGAAATTCAGAGTTCACGCAGTTGTTCTTCTAAGCTTACAACAGGAAGAGAACTGGGAAAACCCAATCCAATCTAACACATATTCCATATTAGACACTGAACTATACTGCTGCACCACACACACAGACAGAAGAGTTACATAGGTTATCAACCTCTGTATATTTTCCTACTGGATCCTAATTACAGATTCTCCTTTACTGGTGCTGCTCAGTAATTCTGTGATGAATCACAGCATTCACCAGACCTCAGAGTGTTGTGTCTAAAAGGGAAGCATTATTTCACATCCATTTCTTTTATCTAAAGGCCACTAAAACACCTTATTTTCTCTAGGCTCCTGCTTCCCAATGCCCATGGAAGGAGGCATTTTGCAAAAGCCAGGCTGGGCACTTCCTCTGCCCAGCTCCCAGGGCACTCTCAGGGAGCCCACGCTCCCAACTAGAGGCTGCAGGCACTCAAGTCCTTTTCTGCACTCAAGTTGCTGGAGAAAATATTCCATTACTTCCCAGGCTAAATCAAATGAACAAATATGACTCAGAGTTGCTTTTCTCCAGCTTCCCTGCTCACCACAGAGACTCCTGAGCTGGCAGAGGCCAGTGTCATTGCACTGAGACCAATGGAATGATGCCCATTTATATCAGATGATGATTTAAACCTCCAGACTTTCTCTCCGGCACATTTCTTTTCCACCAAGCCTGGATGTAAAGCAGAGCCTAGAACAAAGGTGGAAATACTCACAGCTGGTTTAAACTCACACTTCCTCCCTTGCAGCTGCATCACAACAGCAGGAATTTTGCAGAAATCACTTTAGTGTAGCCATGTGTCCCAAGGGAAGGAGGGAAACCCAACATGTCCATGGTAAACAGATACCAGCACAGAGCCATAGCACGGCTGGCATCGAGGCGAGGTTCTGACTAAACCCCAGCTTTTCCAGCTTTACCTCTGTGCACAAGTAAGCACTAGAACAGCTACATGGAAGATTCAGGGTGCAGAAATGGGGAACAGTCTGTGTGAGAGGCCCTTCCTTGCACAGAGGAGTTGCTCTATGGGAGGCTCACAAGCCCTGTTGGCTGAGGTAGCTGGGTATTGCTGTAGCACGTCAGGGGAGGGATTCCAGCTTGACTTCTGCAGTGATTGTCTTATGCCCTCAAGCATGAGATTTTATTACCCTTATCTTGGCAAGCATGACATTACTTATAGGCCACAGCCTGACTGCAGAGAGGGAGGACTGGTTTGCTACCATTCCCCTCTGGGTGGCTGCTAAGCAACTGTCCCAAAAGTTGGAGAGAAAGGAGAGAATGTCAATGAGATCATTCATCAGCCCACCTACTTCCAGCTAAAGCTTAGGGAGCACAGGAAAGGAAATAATGGCCCCCGGGACCCAAGTGACCAGGCATCTCCTGCATTTGGAAATCAGAGTCACCTGGCTGGTAAACAACAGACAGAGATGTTCCCAACAAAAAGGAGCCATGTGAGGACAATTCTGAGTTCCCATTTCTGGGAGGCTGAAGTCTGTAACAAACTGAAAAGTTCATCCTAGCCTGCTGCTTAATTGATGCTACTTCAGACATGTTTTGCACATGGAGCAATAGTGACAAAAATGGCCTGGTGGGTAGAAGGTGGAAGCATTTCCAAGAGACCAGGCAGTGTCATAGAATCACAGAATGGTTTGGGTTGGCAGGGGATGTCAAAGATAATCTTGTTCCAAGAGCCCTGCTATGGGCAGGGACACTTCCCACCAGACCACACTGCTCCAAGGCACATCCAAGCTGGCCTTGAACACATCCAGGGATGGAGCAGCCACAGCTTCTCTGGTTCCAGTGCCTCCCCACCCTCACATGGAAGATTTTTTTCCCTAATATCCATTTTAAACCTATTCTCTTGAATCCATTCCCTCTTGTCCTGCCCCTCCAGGCCCTTGTAGATATTCTTGCCCCTAGTACCTTATAAAGTTATTCGACCTTATTCTTTACAGAAGGAACACCTGCACATCTGGTAATGGTGAATAGCCCAGAATCACCTAAGAGCAAGGATCTGAAATACTGCCTGCTTCTTTCCATAGGCAAGGCTTGCCAAGCAGGAGAGGCAATCTGAAAAGCTCAAGCTTAAATATGTGTCAAAGCATGAAAGGTTGTGACAATATTATTATATTCCACCCAGATAACTGGATCTCTATTGGAAAATAGAGATATATCTATTGGAAAACACCCAGTATGAACAATAACAACAAAAACTCACTCTTATTTCAGTCAATATGCCTATAGTCTGATATCCAAGTGCCACCTTAGATCAGAACATAAAAATGAACCTTTGGAGTAATGTGAAAAAAAGTAAGGAAAACATAAAGGATCATTCAACTGTCTCGTCCTCCTGCCAGGATCATCTGATCACTTTCAATTGTCTGCAAATATTGATCAATAGCTCAGTGTCAGATGACACAATGAAATGTCAGCACAGACAAACTAATTTTTCACAGGAGTCCTTTGCTGCCTATTGTATTTCCATATGCTTATTGTTTGTGGGGTTTTATTCCAGTTCTTACAGGAATAGATATGAACCCAGGCACCACACAGTGATAGAAATTAGGGTTTCTTCAGGATTATTTGACAGATCTGTTTTTTGTTAACATCACAAAACTAGATGTAATTAAAGGGAAATCCCTGTACATTACAAAATATTAATTAAGGTTTGTTTTATAGATTAAAAGCAAATCAATATTTAGCAACAATATTCTTGAATATATTTTCTATAATTACAATATGACACAGATTAGTAATTCAGGCTGGAATTATGAGTCTTGGATTTATTATCCAGTAAACTGACAGAAAAATGCCTGCACTATGAAACCACAGTTCTCTGAGTAAAAAAAAGAAAATATCACAGCTGGGCCCTCAATGGCTTCAGGAGCATCACTTGTGTGCTAACAGCATCACCAGAGCTCCCTGGTGATGCTGTCAATGGTCAGAACTATATAATGGAAATTTCAAAGATTTGGAGAAGACAATTTTAGAAAAAATAAAATTTTATTATGCTTTGCTTCTCACTACTAAACTTGTTTAGTGCTTAAAAATTTTATATCATATATTTAGGTTTTGGTATCACACAGTACAACTGTGAGCATACAGAAAAGGCAGAAAATCTTATTTATATCAAGTAATCAGAAATTAATTTCAGCTAATCACAAGTACACAAGATACAGATGCACATTAAAGTGCTCTCTGTTAGCATCTGACTACCTCTAGATTTAGAAAATGAAGAAAGATGTCAGAAATATAAATCAACAGCTAATAAACTTATCTTTACAAAGAGTTTTGAGGGGTTTTCTTCTCCTGAAATTTTAAATTTCCAAAATGGTAGTGGATAAAACAGAACAGAGAAAAATAAACCAAACTTTTTGGATTTTTTTTTTACTTATTTCCTTTTTATTTCTTTTCCTGGAGAAGAAAGGCTCTATTTCTTTGCTACACAAAGACTCTTTCATTGCTTGGATCCTGAAGTGTTAAGCTACTTGGTTACTCTGCTATCTATTCACACTGTCAAGAATGCCCTAAAATAAATCCAGTGTAAACAGGTTCCATAGATCCCCATGGTTGGACTTGCTACGTATATAAGACAGACCCAGAGCCTTGAGGTGGATCTGCCTCCACTTTCTGTTCTCTCCAAGACTCAAAAAGTCAAGTTTGACTTCAATTAATGGAAAAATGATTATGTCACAGCAAAAGGGGAAAATCCACAAGGCACCACATCTCACCAACCCATGGATGCATCCTTTCGTGTTTCCTCAGCAGAACATCCAAAAGACCTTGTTCTACATTGCAACAAGCCAAACTCCAAAGGGTTTGGACAGCAGAAATAATGACACAGGTTTAAGAAGGTAAAAAATCCTTCCTGCTCTTTGATTAACTGGGCTTCTTGATGGAGTTAAGTGCAAACAGCTGCCTGGACTTCAACTGAAAAGACTAAATCTAAACATTCCATGTTTACATAACCCAAACTTCTAATCAGGCAGCTGGATAATCCACCCATTTAAAGTATCCCTAAGAGTTTCAGGGAAATGTGATTTTCTTACAGCTAAGCCAATCAACAACCACTTTAAAAAACTCCAGCTACCAAGTTACTACTTTGGAACAGAAGCCTCAGCGGGATGGGGTCACGACCCCACAGTGAATCACAAAGCAATTTTGGTGGGATCCTTCCCCCTTTCTTTCGCTTTTTTCTTTCACTATTTTTCTCTTTTTTTTTTTTTCCATTGAGAAGTACAAATCTGAATCTCTAATTTCCTCTGTATTCAGATGCTGCAAGGTAATAAATGAGAGGAGAAAAGCATACAGCAGTGCTTACACACATGCTGGCATCTGCTCACAGGACTTTAATCTAAAATCTCATGAAATCCGTGCCATATCCATCCAGAACCATGGAACTTGGGAAAGGCAAAGTCCAATCAACACCAACAGAACCCATCATTTTTCCAGAGGAAAAAAGGAAAAGAGAAGCAGGACTTAGGAATGAGAAGTTTTCACAGAAAACAGCGCAGATATTTACAGGACTGCCTACAGGATTCAATTTTCTTTAAATTGACAGACACTTTCACAGGGACTCTGAGTTATGGGCCCCATCTCATCTCACCTCACACTAATGTTTTGCCACCATAACTCATTCTAAGATCAGGCTCTCAGTTTTGTTTTTATGTTTGAATGAAATATTTTCACCTTATTGCAGTTTACTTACCAGATACCACAGAGTTTGTCTTTCTTTTCCTAGCTCAGTAAAGACCCTGTGCTAAATCACATCCAGTCATACCTGTTAGATAAGGGGAGTCTAAACACAAATATTTTCCCAGGCCAACTCAACCAAATTTTATATGTCCCCAAAAAAGGTGATGCTTCTTGGGTTATGCAGAGAAACATGGGGTTTGCATCCTGATCTATAGGATGGTCCTGGGGTTTTCCTGATACTTCTGCACCTCCACATCCCCACCTGTGAAAGGGAGATGCTGTGGGTGTTTTTACAGCCAAGACCATAAGTGAAGTTGTATTTTGAAGTTGTATTTTAAAACTAGTGAAATACATTGAAAACAAGAACAACACGTAACTTTTTCCAAGCAGGAAGGGATCCTTTTAGAACATATGGTAATAAAATAAAAGGACATGCTTTTACACTGATAAAATCTGGCCACAGAGGAAATAAACTTTATTCAGCATTTCTTCATTTTGCCAAGACCCCAAGCAGAGCAACAGATACAGCACTGGAAATCCATCACTGGAGAAACAACACTACCTAACCCCCTTTCAGATTACATGCTAAATATTTTAATTCCTAGCCAGAGAGGTTGAAAAGGTCAGGATTTGATCAAAAAACTATGTCCTTTACTTTCCTTATCAGAAGCCAGATGTCTTACCTGCTCTGTTCTTAGTTGTGCTTGGTTCCTATGGGGGCTACATGGCAAATTAGCTTCCCCCAGCTGAGCTACATGCCCTGCTCCTACCTGCATCCCTAGAAACTTCCTATGCCTTCTTTAGGAGTCTGTAACTCCTTTCATCTTTCCAGCTTCTCTTCCACTCTTGTGGCTGATCAACACAGAAAGCAGAAAATTTGGGAAAAAGGAGTAGCAAAATCCAGCAGTAACCCCACAAGAGATGAAGTGGTAAGTGATAGGAAATTGGAAGATTATTTATAAAACACCAAAATAACTTCAGTTTCCTCCAGTTCTAATCCTCTTTTTCATCTTAGAGATGAGGCCACCCCTATTTGGGTTTTTTTTTGAGATGTGTTTGAGTTTCAGGTTCCCTTTAATTAATTTTAAATTTGGGAGAGGGGTGGTCAGAGAGCTCTGAGCTGCAGAAACAAGAGGCACTTTATATTCTCCACTGTGTGAACAGCCAAAATAATAGAAGTGTCATAAATCAAATAGTTGCATCATAAAAAATAGATATACCTGCAGTATTTGCTGTTGAACAATCAGTGAAGCCCAAGCATTATCTCATAATTTTGATAACTAAAATAAAATGCAACACTTCACTTGAAATATTTCACTTGAAGCATCCTTTGTACACACACATTTACACAGTCTTCATTTTCTGTATCTTGTTGATAAGAAGATGCAAATCACTTTTTCAGCAACAAATCTATCACGTCAGACTCCTGCAGCCCCACACTTAGATTGCAAGACACTCCTGGGAAGTAAAAATCCTTTTTTCATGTCTTGGCACAGTTGGACTTATCCACAAGCCAAACCAACCAGTGTAGAGAATGTGAGAATCTCCTGTATGTGAGGATCTGACTGATAAAGGCCATTCAAAATGGATTTTAGCTGTGCTAACCTTGGACAACACAAGTCCAAGTAATTTTTCCCTTGACTGGTGACCTTGTTACAAAAAAAGGCTGCAATATCTGGTGCAATATTGGTGCAATATCTGACCCACACACAGGTTTGGTCTAGGCTGCAAATTGGGTGACCAGAAGTCACAGCAATGGCTGTGCCTGCAGAAAACCAGGAGCAGAATATCCGGGTGTTTTAGGGCAGAAGTTTTCCAGCTCAGCCCTGTGAGCTCACACACAGCCCTGCTGTGTGCTCACAGCTGCCTCGGCCCCAGCTAAATCCAGTTGTTCTTCCACAGCCCCCAAATCCTATTTAAGTTGCCTGTGTGTCCTGCATTCACACCACCATGCAAAGAGCCCCCGGGCAGGGGCAGGGTGCAGAAGCAGATCCTATCTGCTCACTGACTCTGTGGCACCATCCACAGAGGAAATGCAAATGCCTTCATTCCATAGGGGTTTCTAAGAGAATTTATTTGAAGCCTGATAAAGGGTAGTTATTCTGCAGAGTTTTTGATTTTCCACAGTAAACAACTGCATATTCAACATCTGCTTACCTTGTTCAAAAATTAGCTTTTGAAAAATAAAAACAAGAGGAACCACAATTAAATATTCAAAACTCAGAAAAAAAAATTAACAAGGTCTGCTTATAGAAATCAGAAGGCCATTTTTTTAAGAGAATAACACAATTTTATAGAATTGCAAGCATCTGTACTAGATGTTTGCCTGAGGTTCTGTGTAGCTGAAAATGATTACAAAGAATAACCTCACAAACACAGAATCACACTGCCAAGATTAGGCACATCTTGCTCATAGTTTCATCAGGTGTCCCATGGTGCTTCTGGGGGCCACATAATGTACTCTGACCCAGGCCCTCTAAAACAATTAAGTGTGTCTAGCCACAGTTACTGAAAAAAACAAACAAACAAGCAAACAACAACTAAAACAAAAAACCTAAGGCAGAATTTTTAGACTAATCAAAAATACCACCAAATTATTTCACAGACACACATCCACAATGGAGTATCCCAAGCAAATGGTAGCAACAGGAAAATAAAAATAAAACCAGTAGCTATTTGATGTGTATAAAACAGGTTTTCACAAAAGAGGAGAAAATAGGTTTCTCACAGGGATTCCAAGTTAAGCTATCTACTATCCCAAAGGAGAACTAGCTACTGTCTGTCATCAGTGCACAACTAACAGTTTATTAGTCTGCTGACATCTCCATCTAGAAAATACTGGTAAATTGTCTCAGGCTGAGAGGCAACAGCCAGTGAGAAGGACTTGCTGTGATGTGGTGGTGGCAAGCAGGATTTTTTAGACATCTCCACTTACTCTGTGATAAAATGCTTCCAAGATGGTGTCACTTCCCTCCCAGACGGCCCTGCTTTTCCTAGCGCCTGATAGGGAATCAGTGACTTCTGTGAATCAGAGCTAATCTCAGGATATGTCACATCTGTAGCAGGAGGAACAGCTGAGCAACACTTGTCCAGGCATAATTGAGCCTCAAGATTGCAGAGCAGTGTGTGATTAATTGGCTGAAGGATTCCTGATAAAGGGGAAGAGGATAATGACCTGCTGGGGTCAATGGGAGGTGCTCTGCTTATCTGGAAGCATAACAGGCATTAAGAGAAATGCTCCTGATCAAGGTCACAGGGAACAGTGACAGATCCTGTGTGAGTGTGAATTTGAGGCATTTCAAAATCACATTCCACAGAAGTGCACAGGGGAAGTGTGCTTAGGAAGAGTATTTTAATGCCTTTTATGGTTCTGGTTCCACGATCATTGTTCCCAAAAGTATTGCCAGGAGCCTGTTCTTGAAAAGATTCACTGAAGAGCTTTGCAAGTACTTCCATGTCAACTTAGAAAAGGTAAGCCTAAACTAAGAGGATTCTAGCTTGATTTTTCATGTGGATATTCCAGCTTGTTCCAAGATCCTCTTGGAAGCAAGTAGGCATTGTCCCCACATTGGAAAAGGGGAAATAGCCACATGGAACAACTTCTCTGGGCAACAGCTATGGTGGCACACACGTGACTCTTGGTTTAGGTACTACTTTAGTTCTCTAGGCCCACTCAGCTAAGCTGAAAAGGGCAAGTATCACTTCTAATCTCCACTCCTGGCTTCCCAGCAACCACAACCTCCTTGGTGCACTCTCACGGAAGGGAAGGCTTGGACATCTCTAAGGATGGACTTGTAGAGCAAGCACTGAGTGTAGGTCCCTCACTGTCTTGTGCTTCAGCTCACCAGAACGTTTTATGCAGAACAATTACATCTTGTCCAACAAGTCTACAGAAAAAAGCTGCTTTAAACATCAGCTGAGTAAGTTCAGGTAACAAAACAATGCCAAACACTCATTTAAAATAATAAAGGCTGCCTGAAACAAAAGATATCTTTTTCTGACACAGCAGCATCCTGTCCTGCCATACAGAGGACTCCTTGTGTCTTATGGACTCTGCATCTTCTGGGACACATTGCCCTCAAAAACCTAAGAAAATCTGGAGATGTCTAAAAAAAACCTAAGAAATTCAGATCGAATCACAGGGGGTTCACACTTGGCTGACCTAGTAGCCCTCCCTCAACATTTGTTTCCTCAAACAGCTCTCCCTCTTCCCTGGGTTGATAAGAATTTCATCTCCATCACACAGTTTTTCTATCCTAAACTCTAAATATCCATGAAAGAGATTCTATGGGAGCTGAGCTCTTTACACTCCATGACTGCACTCCAGCTGCTTCTGGTCTAATGATGTTTTTTTTCATCTGCCACACAGATTTTCATACTGAGGTTACTACTCAATTACATGTTGCTTGTGGAAAATTGAGAGGATGGCAGTTTATTGGAAATAAGTGTGAGGTAGAGCCTTACAGGGAGGGAAGTCACTCTTTGAAGCTTTGGTCGGCACTGGTTTATATAGGCCACACAAGAGAAGGTGTGGTGGGTCACCAGCTGACAGATGCTCAGAAGAAATCAAAAGTCATACTGGTTTTGGCACAAATACAAATGGGCAAAGCATCAACTAGAACAGGATTTTAGCCTTAATGGAAAGTTTTCTACTTCAAACAACCACAACAAGTAGGAAAAAGGTCTTAAAAGTCATTCAGGACCAAAATAGTCAGACCATGAACAGCAACAATGTTGAGTTTGCAACTTACAGCGTTTTCACACCTTTTCTATGCCCTCTCTGAGCAAAAGTACCCATTTCAATGAGTGAATTGCACTCTGCTAATGCTATGAGCCAGGCAAATGGGAGTTCCCAGTTCCACACAGTTATCCCATCCCTTTCCAGGCCCATCTGGAGCACGTATCTTCTGAGCCAACTGGAAATGTCCAAGTTGCCATGAGCAATCCATAGCCTCACCCTAAGAAAAAAACAGAATTCAAAGTGGGCAGCCCTTGAATAACGGCACAAGCACTGCCCATCTCCAGAGAGAAAGGATTTGGCTACTTCCCGTTTTGCTCAAAGATTTATGGCTGATCATCATACAATAAGTGCTGGGTAAGGGTTATTAATCTTTCCAAACCCACTTCACATTACTGACTAATTCAAACTTATTTGCTGCATAAATCACACAGTACTAAAGCATTATTTTCTCCCTCCTCTTTGGCTGTAATTCTGAGTCCTTGAGGGTGTTCTTTTACAAACCCCTAAGCTATTTATGTGACTCCAAACGTGCTGAGCTGAACTCTAATTTATAATCTCACTTCTTGCTCATGCAGCACTTTCCCCAGCACCTGGCTTTCAAGTGTCCCACTTTGTAGTGCCCAGCCCTTGGAGAAGTTCTCAATAATAGAGCTCAAATCCAGCTCTAAAACCAGCTCCCCTTAGTGCTACAGAGCACTCCAGAGCCCCCACATCCTACTGAACACAGAGATGGGAGTAACTAAGGGATATTGCAGGGTAGGATGCATACAGAAAAACTCAGCAGTATTTCTAATCTTTGTCCTCGTGCAGTTTGATTGTATTAAAAATGCACATCAGGTTATAGAGGGCACTTTTCTTCATGCTCTGGGGAGGGAGGTGTCCTCTAACATACAATGTACTGAAATGGAATTTCCCTCCTTTTCCCTTAGACATGGCTGTTCCCTTTTACACCAAAACAATCACACAAGGAGAATGCTGCTCCCTGCACGTCTAAAACAGGAGTGTCATTTTCTCAGAATTAAGCCTTTGCATGAAGCCATGCAGATTGCTATTTTAATTCAGTTCAACCTATGCCTAAACTCTGCTGCCACAAGTGTGGTTTTTCTTCCAGCAGCAGCCAACTGCCACTCTCACAAACTCATAAAACACATGTGATTTAGTGCCTTGTCAGGACTGGCATTTGTCATAAATACACAAGCTCTTCAGTTTCCTCTAGATCAGTGCTCCGGGATTTTACCTCTGAGAGTGCTGTTACAATTCTCCACTCCGATCTACAAAAAGGCTAGAGTAATTCATTAATTCAGCCTACAACCCTTATTCAAGGATTTTATACTACAGAAAATTATTCCACAGACTCTGTCTACTATTAAAATTTTGTACATTTGGTTTTCTTTTATGGTATTTATCATGTCTTTGGTTGTACCTGAGCTTTGCTGCGAGACCAAAAGGACACAAATATAAAATATTTTCTCCATACACTACAATCTTTCCAAGTTATCCTAGACAAATCTAAGTGAGTTAAAACACATCCACAAAAGCAACTCCTGGGTGTAAGACAGATGAAAAAAAACAGAATCACAGTTATTTCCAGAAATTTCCATCCAGGCAATGGCATCTACAGTTCTCATTTTTCTATAGTAAAAAGACAAAGCCTGCCCAGTGTTTGATAACTGGGAAGCCACCTGTACTGGGACAAGGGACATGTTGGTCTTCTGAACACTTAGAATGAGGAGCATTAAGGAAATGTCTGGCTTTAGGGGCTCACTCTTATCTGTGGATAAGTCTCTTTCAAAGCAAATCAATGTAATCATTCCTACTTTGATTGTCCAAGGTCATCTAGCATAGAATGAATGTTAATCCTCTGAAAGATCGCTTGCGCTCACACAAGAAGAGGTGCCCTCTATCCTAAAGACAGTAACGTTCTCTTCAGAAAGATGTAAATTTAGGATCCACAGTATGAATCCAAAACTAAGTTTCTAAGATACAAGGAAACAAAATAAGAGCAATTATAAATATAAATTAAATAAGTTGCAACTTATCTGGACTGGCTTTTAAGACGTGCCTTGAGATTTGCAGTGCAGAAATAACATTGCTCTGACATCACAAGTATGCACTTCTGTGCATTGAGAAAATCCTGCTGTTTATTTGGAACTTTTGAAGTCTAGTATCAATATAGCTTCTTAGTCCCCAGAGTGTCCTCAAGGTCTGAGAAGTGTATTTTTAACTTCCATGCTTACTGACATTCCATTCAGGCTGTTTGGCTGTTCTCCCCATCAGGGCTCCATCAGCCATCGCTCTGATTCCGGCACCACGGCGCTTATTTGCTTTACCCTTTCCTAAAGGCCTGTGCGAAGAGGTGTGGCCTGCTCTGGCATGGAATTCACCCTCACAAGAACGTGTTAACTTAGGAGCTGGAGCTCTTTGAGGCACATTTCCATCAGTGCAATCAGCACAAACCAAGGAAATGCTCGGTTAAGGCAGTGCTGCTGCTCGGGGTGGTCGTACCCACCGTGTTTTACATCCCTGGCTGCCCGCTCCCTGGAACACCCACAGGCTGCCACTGATCCCCCTCACCTCCAGGATTCAGCCACGCTCTGCGCTCATCCTGAAGCACACACATCACCGTGGAGGCAGAGGAAGTGGCACAAGGGGAAATGCCCATGGGGGGGACAGCATGAAGCAGCAGCTCAGTGCCAGCTGAATGCTGGCATCCACAAATTGCATCCCCCTCAGAGATCCCGCACAGCCCCCAGTGCACAAAGGCTGTATGATTCCACTCAAAACAGTTTTAGCTGTGCTCAAACAACAGACTCGCTCAAAAGCTTCAAGAATTCCTTTTAAAAACCCTTTGCATCTGTGATATTTTTGCTGTATTTTTCAAATCGTGCTACCAAAAAAAAGGAAAGAAAAAATTAATCAAGGAGTTTGTTGGTTGGAAAAGCCAGTAATTTTTAGCCTGAATTCAGAATATTTTAGAATGCTTGTTATAAAACAGGATAATTCGGGAAGAGGACATAAGGCTCTTCATTCCTGATTTATACTAACGTTGGATTTCCAGAGTACCATTAGGGAAGTGCAGGTTGTGTAAATCTAAGAAAATGTCACCACTTATTTTAATGAGGCAAAGAAGATTCAGGACTTGCAGGGCCTGGCATTTTATGCCACCATCAGAACTAGAAATGCAGCCAGGAAACAGCAGTCCTCGAGATGGCACTGCTCAAGTATGGAAAAGTACCAGACACACAAGCAGGACCTGATCTTGGGAGGGGTGGCTAAATAAGGACAGACATGGTTTGGAGTTCACCACTGTCCAAGTCATTGCACATTGTCCTTACAGAGCAAAATGGAAAGGAGAAAAGCAAGCTGGACACACCAACCTAGTTGGCAGGAGCACAGGAATTCTATTTTTTAGCTGCCATAAAGACCTACTGAAACAAGAGCTTCCCAAATCTCTGCAGGTATGTCTGTGACTTTTCCATCATCAGTAGCCTGCTGCTTAGGGAAGCAGAGCATTAGGCTTTCTTTAAAGGAGCCTTAAAAGCCCCTCTGTTCACGTTCAACTATTCATCACAGTCATTTGAAGTTCTCTTTTGCACCCCTCCTTCCTCTTACTCACACCTGGTGCTGCATGTACTACACTGCAACCAGAAATAATGAAGGAATGATACAGAGATACTGGATACTCTCTTGCAGTGTCTTAAAGGCCAACCTTCCAATAAAGTTCTTACATTTTCACTACAATAAATATGTAAGAGAAGGGGTGGAAGGACAATGTTCCCCATTCTAGAATGCACCTTTCAAATAGCACTTTATTAGCAGGGTCAGCAAATATATAGGTTGAAAAATAAATTGCATAGTTGCAAAAGAGGATTTTCTCCCTCAGTGAGTACATTTGCATTCAAAGCTCCAGATGGAATAGACAAGAATCAGCAAAAGCATTTCAGGAAGGGCTGATCTCTGTCAATAGTTGGGTCTCCTGGCAAAATCTGGCATTTGCATCTTCTGCATGCCAGAGACTGAAGTGGAGAAGGCTGCTTTTAATTGTCTTTGCTGCAGATGTATGATATGACAGAATGTTGTCCCAACACATAACTTGTTAGGAGGTTACATGGATCATATCAGATGTCTGCACTTGGTGAGCATTTCTGTAGCCATGTGACATTCTCTCTCTGTGCAAGCATATCCTATTCCATGACTGATTCATCTGATAATGGAAATGGAGGGAAAACTGTGACCGGTTTTGTCATTTTTCCATGAACGATTGAAATTTCCCTGTCAGCACTAGGCCTGTTACCTTCCATTTCCATCTTCACCAGAAGCCTCTTGCTGCTGGTGTACAAGTTTCTCTGGACAAGCCTTTTTAAGTGGAAACTTAAAAAAATGGGGTTTGGTCAGTGATCATTAAATGATTCCTTAAATGCAGGATAATGGGTTATGGCACTTCCAGGCTAGGGGAACTGTGCCAATTATAAGCACTTCAAATTCTAGAACAGAGCTGTGAAAATTATGCTGATCTCCTTTCAAAACTCTCATTCCCACACACTTATGGTGAAAAAAATCTCCAGAGAAGAATACAGTAGGGCCTACCTTCTCTGTAAATCATTATAACACACTCATTCTGGCTGTTTTCTGAAGATGTCTTTGAGTTCTGTTGTCTTGAGGAAAAGTACCACTGTAGTATTTATGTACTTGTAAGAACTGACCACAGGAACAAAGTTCCAGTTCTATGATCCACAATGTCATACAAACCAGGTCTTGCACACAACTTAATAATGGGAAATCTTTTTAACTGTCTCAGTGAACGTTAGGCCCTTACCTTTCTTGACTGCTCATCCTAATTTCTCAGCCTTGCTTTACTAAATACTCATAAAAAATTAATTGCATCCACATGTAGCAAGATGCCTGTGCACATGGACAGCAAATGGAACACATGAAATTCCAGAAAAAGGCAGAAGCAATGTGAGGCAGTAAAGCATTTGGAGTGACTCATGGCAGCAAGGCACTCAGAGGTTAAACTGGACTGCAGTGAAAGAAATCCCTGCTGAAGGATTCATTTATTTACAGTCCCATTAGAGGAGCCTACAAAGACGTACATCAACAGAAACAAACCATTTTAGTTCATCCATTGAGTGAACATCCATCAGTGAACACGATCTGTGCCAGCATGTCTTAAGAGTGACAAGGTATTATTATTGTAGTGCCAGAGGAGAGGGGGGCAGGGAAAGAACAAAAGGGAGTGCTGATCCTTGCCTTAACAATGAGGCCCTATTCTCTTGCTCTGCACCTGAGCTCTGAGGTTTCAAACCCAACAACCTTTTTCCACTGGCCACTAACAGCTCCTCTGCAGTTTGCCTCACAACTCCTGTTTCCTCCAAAGGAGCCTTCCCCTCATGGCATCTCTGACACTGTACCACCTCTGCTAAATAAATGACATCACCTCGCTCATCAGCCACATGCAGCTTTACTCCTTCCCACTGTCTGCACTCACTGTTTATTTTTTTAAGCACCTAACCCTTTATTAATCCTCCAGACAGCACAGAGGATCCATTTGCCAGAGACAGCGATTAGAGCTGTGAGCTCTGAGATTTCCTGGGAAACACCTGTTTCCCTCAAATAACCTGAGGAAAAAAAAACTCAGAAAGCAGGACAAACTGCTGGCAGGAATGGAGAGAAATGGGAGCAAAGTCCTGGTGTGCTGAGAGCTACCAGACTTCAAGTGGTGGATGTCTTGCCTTCTTCAGTCACTGGTGCAGAGACACACTCAGCATCTACAATACCAAACTCATGTGCCTGTCATATTTGGTTGCTCCTGATCAAATCTTACAAGTGCAGAAATGCGTAAACTACTTAATGGAAATATTTATTGCAGCTATTTCCTTTATTACTTTTTTCCTTTGCCCAGAATTTATATTTAAAGATATAAACAGTATCTTACAATTGGAAATATTTCCACCACCTCCATTTCTGAAACGTCATCAGTACCAAAACTCGACCTTACCATTGTTCCAGGTTTTGCAGGTTTTTCTTCCAACAGCACCAAACATCTGTCCCACTTTTGAAAAATGAGCATTTTAAGAGAATATGAACAAGGATTTGAACTTTCATAATAATTTTGGTCAATCATATAAAGGCAACAGGCAGCCTTTGGACACACACACTCACACAGAAAGGGTCAGTAACTGGATGGCTGTTGGATTTAGCTCCCTTGAATACAAAGATAAGTGACATTATACAAAAAATACCGAGTGGTATAGTATGGCTGAGTCATTCTCTGTTTTATGAAATGAGAGAAAATTAGGTACCAAACAGGTTGTATAAGCACACAGGCAATAACTTAAGCTGGAAGAAGGCCAGGCTATGTTAATAGCTGCCACTTGATCTCATTCAAGATCCCTGAACACCCAATACCTGATGAAGTCAGTGGAAAGGCTCCTGCCCATCCCAAGAGGTGCTGTATTGAACCCCACACTGGTGAACAACAGCACACAGAACAGGGGACAGAGCTGGTGCCACAGCAGTCAGTTCAGCACCACACTGGAAAGCAGGCTGTGCTGACACTCCCCAGAGCAATAGTCCAAGGCTGGTCAGCATTTCCTCTTTCCAGGGGAATCTGTCTTCTTGAGTACTTTTAAGCCTCTGAAATTAATGGGATTATTCAAGGAATAATGCACCACAGAACCTGAATATTTATGGTAAATCTACCACAGTGATTTCTAATGTACTGTGATCCAAGAATTCTGAATAAAACATCAAGAACTCCAAGAGAGATTTTCTACTGATATAAATCAGCTGTTCTCCCTTTCAAAGCTATGGAGCTGCAGCAATTTGCAGCTAACAAAACCACAGCTTACCATTTCCAAAATTAAAATAATTTTTGCAGTATTTACAGCTAAGAACAGACCCTTGCTTTTATTTTCTTATTGTAAAATAATAGTTCATTTCTTGTAAAAGAGTTGGTCATTTCTGAGCAACAAAGTGCAGGGGTTTTTAACCTATCACCAAAATTAGGCATTGCAAGACACTATTTAGATTCCCATAGGTTTTTCTTATAAGTTGCACTGCTTATACATTAGCAACTTCTTTAAGAAAGCCCCAGAGGAAATGAAGAATGTATCAGGTAAGAAAGTATATACACAGGAATAATATAAAAGACATGTTTTCTTCTTTTCTAAGCCCTTTTGGAGCTGATGCAGTTAACATCCATTACATGTGTGTGTAATATATATGTAGATACACAGTTCTATCTATCCACATGTATTGTTCTAGTAACAGTCACCCTTTCATGGGGCTCATCAGTCACAGGTTTTACTCACCTGATGGGCAGTTTGCCATCGGGCTGTCCCATCTGTCAGCACACCTTATCTGCCTTTCTTCAGATCCATACTTATAAGTAAGGGAAGGTTGGATATCTGTCTCCTCCTAAGCACAATAAAATTAAAGCTGTAATTAGCAGCGTGCCCTGGACACCATGTTACATTCCATGCCACATGGAGGGCCTGGGCAGCAGTGGCAGGTACCTTGGGACAATGCAGGAGCCCAAAGGAGAAAGTTAGCCCTGATGTGTGCAAACAAATGAGAGTTGAGCTTGTCCTTCCTTCAGGAAGCTGAATTATAGACAGGAGCTCGTACTTGGATGGCACTGAGATTCCCACAAGACACTCTGGTTGGAAAAAATTAGGTTTCAGGAAAAAGAACTCAGAGCAAATATCTGACTATTGATGCCTGTTTAAGTAAAAATTATCAATAGAAATAAATCAAACAAAATATCATTATCTTTTCAAAAGAAAGAAGTTCAATAATAGTAATTAAAAAAAAAAAAAGAAAAAGAAAAAAGAAAAGTAGGAGTTTATTAAAAATCCTTCAGATAGTGTTAGTTCAGTGCATGTGCTGCACTCAGGGGCGCTGTGGGGTGTGGCTGCTGGAGCCCGGCTATGGCCGTCGGGAGCAGCCCCTGCCTCCCCTCACAGCTTTGGAGAGCCCCCTCCTCTCCTCACAGCCTCAGGGAGGAGACCCCAATCGCTCCTCACACTCTTCAGAGGGCTCCCTCTACTTCTCACAGCCTCTTCTCCCTCACAGCCCGGACCGTGCCTACCTCCACTCACGGCCTCAGGGAACAACCTCGTCTCCTCAAAGCCCGCGCAGCCCCCTCGTCTCCTCACAGCCTCAGGGAGGAGCCCCCTCCTCTCCTCACGACGTGGGCAGCCCTCTCCTCTCCTCTCCTCTCCTCTCCTCTCCTCTCCTCTCGACGTGGGCAGCCCCCTCCTCTCCTCACAGCCTCACGAAGAGCCCCTTATCTCTTCTCACAGCCTCGGAGACCCCCTCCTCTCCTCACAAGGAGACCGATGCCCAGGCACCCAGAGCCGGGCAGGGAACAGCAGCGCTGCTGTTCCAAAACACTGACAAATCCCCCCCCAGAAAAGGATCCTGAAGGTTTTCACGCAGCAGGGCTGACAAGCCACCCCATTCCATGTTAGCAGTGACAACCTGCACCTTGCCGACCACCCTTCCCTCACGGACCCTGGCCGGGTGCTCTGAGGTGACTCCTGACACCTGACAGCCCAGGAACCACATCTTACACTTCTAGCAGACATTTGGGTTCAGTGATGCCACTTCCCAGCCAAAAGAGATCATCCATCTTAATTAAGCAAACTCAAGTGAGTAGCTATGTCAAATGAATTAGCAACACGCACATAATCCCATCACATGCATTCTTGGAGTATCTACACCTTGGCTGATGGACTTGTCATTTACACAAATGTACTTTAGCCCTGCTTATAATTGAAACCTTGCTTCTGGCCAGCCACGTGTCTAGGAGAGCCAAGAGAACTACTTTTTCCATGTTCACAAGCATCCCTGCCAGTCCTTGGTGTCACCACCTGATTAGATCTCTGGCACCGCAGGCTCTGCTTTGGCACGGAGGTGAGCATCGTCTCACCGCGCCTGCCTCGAAACGTGGACTTGAGGTTGAAGGCAGAAGAGGAAGAACAGCAGATGTTCCATGCACCAGACTGACTTTTCTGTAGAAAAGTCTGATTTTCCCTTAGTAGAAAGGCACAATTACCTAATTAGATCAATTAAGAACACAAAGTACTTGAAGCTACTGTTCCTTCCAAACCTTGAACATATATTTGAGCCGCAAATGTGAAATGAAAAACCAGACAGGAGTCCCTGGTTCCACCAATCCCTCCTTGAGCTGACAGAGTTCCTGAGCTACACAGAGAATGTGTGAACATGACACGAGTTCACATCTTGGCCAAACCAGGGCAGACGCTTGGGAGGCAAAAAAAATTCCACCCCAGTACCCTTTTTGATACTTTTCTCTGAAACAACTGTAGTGTTTTAATGTAAGCAAAATCATGTATTCTTCCCTGTGCTCAGCCTCAGAAACTGCCGAAGCATTTCTGCCGATCATTTCCAAGGGAGCCCAGCCTGCAGCAGCCCTCAGCGTGGATGATTTCAGCACGCATGGTAAAAGTTTAACAGCATTTGAGGCTGCCACAATGGAAATTGTTGGGCATCACTGGTTTCACTTATAATAATGAAACTTGGTTGAAAGCTAGGAGCAGTTTGATGTAGTAGTTTTTACATAATAAAGACCGTTTTTTGTGAAACCAAATTGTTTTACAGCTGAATGTTTTAACATTCCAAGTTAATCTTGACTCATATGTTTTATTCTCACCATATCACTGTATTTCATTGTTTCAACTCATACATATGTTACATGAAAACAAATGTTAATACATACCATGTGTGCAGACTGTTACACCCCAGTGAGCTTACACTGTTACACTTTACGATATGATAATAGAAAATCACTGCTATCAAACGTCATATTTTCAAATTTCAGAATCAAAATGTTTTGATGCTTCCAAAGTAGAACTTCTCAGAATATTCCTTACACAGCTAGTGCCCAACTCTCTACAACCTCATTGAGTGCCTGATCTCCCAATGGGGTGTGCAAACTCATTTTGAAACTTCAAATTTTGTGTTAATAGAGAAAGTTCTACTTTCCAACCAATTCTACTAAAATATTTAACACCTAAAATATAACTTTGCGACTCCAAAGTGCTTGAGGAGGTCAATGTCTGTGAAAATGGGGTATCTGCTCAATGAGAAAAAAATTGGGGTTTCTTCATCTAACATTGAAAATTCTGAGGTTTTTGTTTAATTTTCTTTAATACTGGACATCTCTGACCAGAAAAAAAAAAAAGTAGCAATGCTGCCATCGGGCAGTTTGCACCTGTGTTCCTGTCATTCATATGGATGTTTTACAGAGCTTAAGTTATTGAAGCTTTACAACCTTTGTAACTTGTTCATATATAAAATCAGAGCAATCGTAACAGTAAACTGGAAAGATTTTCATGTTCTCTTCTTAAACACTAGCAGATCCCTCCCCATATATCTGTGGCCTTCCCCAAGGTTCTCATCACTGACTCTATCCCAATCTCCATTATCTAAGAAATAAGATTCATAGAACACAAACCGTGACCACAAAACAGACCTGGAGCTTGTATGAGACATGCAGAGTTCAAGTGAAAATCAAACATCCTCAGAGGAACAGCCAGAAACCTGGTTTTGGGAAACATGTCTGGAGGTCATATCAGCATGGAGGGAGACTGCTGGAGCTGACTGAGAGTGCCTTGGGGCAGAAATTCTCTTGGCTTTATCTTGTCATTCAGTTCCAAAGAGTTCTTAGTTCTTTTCCACATTTACTCCTTTAATATTTTACAGACGTCTCCCTTATGTAAATGTTCTCTGGACATTGTGTGCCGTTTATTTACAGCAGGTTATTCCATACACAGCTCCACGCAGTGCCTGCTGGTAACATTTATTGCTGCTGCCAACAATTCTTGAACCAAGCCACTATCTGCATATTCTCCTTTGGGCTACTAACATGGTCCTCCAGTGCTCATTCTTCTGTTACTGCCACCCAGACAGTTCCTTTTAGATTTTGAAATAAAATTAATAATCTGGGAGAAAATAAAAGCCATGTGGGACTGTTGTGCTGCTGGCAAGTGTCATCCTAAATCCACTGCAGTCAGTGGGACAGATTTTGACATCCTGTAAATGGTCACATGAGCACCAAAGAAACCAAGCTCTTCTCCAGGGTCCAACCTACCAGCACTTTACTTCCCTGCTCAATATCCCTTTTTTATCTAATATCAAGAACTTGAGTTCATTAAATCCTCTGGGTTGGCACTTATAGTTATTAACGTGAGACTGTGGTCACCTTGGAACAAAATCCCATGTGTGTTTGTACACATTTCCCTGGAGGTGCAGCTCCTCTCTCCTGCTTTTTAGCTGAGCAAGAATTGTTTATTCTCAGCCACATCTGCTCCAACAACAGAGACAGAGATCTGCAGCTCTCTTGGACACCTGTGTCAGATGGTTTCTCCCTTCCAGCTCAATACTCAAACCTCCATTTCCAACATGATTGCTACATATATCCCTTGTTTGTGTTTAAGGCTTTTCAGTGGGCAGACCTGTTGTCCATTTCTGCTGGAGAACAGTTTATATCAGTGACTCCCTATGTATTGGAGTGGCAGATGATATCTTAACTTGCCATAAGCTGCTGTTTCAGAAGGCTTAATAAACTCCACTGAACAACGGCCTAAGAAAGGAAATAAGAGACTTAACAGGCTGGTATTTCTACCCCCTTCTGCTTCCTGAGAAAGACAAAATAAAAACCAAACAAGCAGTGGCCCAAACTGGAGCACACACACAGCCCTCCCCATTAACTCGGTGTTTGTCTGTGTTACCTATGAACAAACATGGTTTCAATTTAGCTTCTTATTAATCTCGTGCACTTCTTTCAACTGCTATTTTAAAAATAGAAACTTCATGTTGAACATTTTAATAGCGCTACATTTCAAAGGCAACAAGCTGCTGTATGGATTTTTTTTCCAAAAACTTTATTGCCAGATGTAAGTATGTGTGATTATTGATATTCTTTGTTTTCCCACAGATTTCTCTTTTTCCTATTAAACAACATATCTGTAGTTAAGCAGCTCCATGAAAGTCTAGTGAGGTCCATGAGAAATCACTTGTCACCAGCACACAGATCCATCTCATCTAACTTCAGGCACTTTGCTAAACTGCTTAAACTAGGAGTTTCCCTATCTTGAACTCCCTTTACATTCAGTAGAAATGACTGAAAACTGTAGGTACTTACATCCCATCTAAATTTCTAAATTGCTTTTGGGAAGTAACTATTTTTTCTTCACTGATGACTAAGGCCTCTCAGGCCCACAGAGGAAATAGGTCTTCAACTTGAACAATTTACTAAGAATCTAATGCAAACTGGGATGAATCCAGACTCAGGGTCCTCAACAGGACCAGCAAACAGGCAGAAAATCTGCCAGGAGCACATTTTGGTTTGAGGCCATATATGTAACTTTAAATAATGCTGGCGTCTACTGCAGTTGCAGTAGACAGCAATGATCTTTGGGTGAGAACAAAAGCCAAACACAGACAACAGAAATACAACTGAAGTTTTGGTGGGTTTTGGTGCACATCAGGATGATCAGCTCTGCTCAGTCTTCTCCCTCCCTCACAGAGGAAACCTCAGGAAACCATGCCACAGAAGGTACTGCTTTCATAAAAAACAGGATCAACTTCCTCATGAGCAAAGACAAGTCTGCTAAGAAAAATCGGTATTAGCTCAGGTGGGGGAATATGGGAATGTAAAAACAGCAGTGAATTCCCATTCAACAGTTCTGCAGTCTGGGGCAGTGGCAGTGCTGACCCTGGGGAATCAAAGGGAATCTTCATTTACAGCTGTTGGTTAACTGGGTGATCAGAGATCACACTGATCATACATTTTACTAGCAGTTGAAGAGATTCCTTCCCACCCACATCTGCTAGTTCACATCTCTTCAAACAAGCTGCAGCCACAGAAACAGTAGATTCAGCATCCAGCACAGCTTCTTCTACCACCAGTAGCTCTGCTTCAAGGTTTTGGCCCTTCCCCCATCACCTCCAATAACTCATTCCCACCACCCTGCAAGGCATTTCCCTTCCTTCCCTTGTGCTAAATGCCAAATCAGCTGTTTATGTAGCTGTGCTCTGAGGGAGCCGAAATTTCCAGTGGGGAGATGGGAGCAATAACCTTGGTTTCCATCAGTGTTTTCAAAGAGTTGCCAGGGGTCCTTCCAAGGTAAAACAAACAATCCTAATATCCAGCCCTTCAGCTTCCCTACACAACTGGGACAGGTAAAGGGAGCATGTTCTTTCTAGTGTATGGGAAAAATGCTCCTTATGGGACCAATCCAAAGCCCGTTGGAAATCAGTAAGTGAACTCCCACTGACTTCGGTGAGCCTTGGATCTGCTCTACAAAGCCAGCCAGCTGCAAAAGCTGCTAGAGTCAAAGGAAAATATTCTCCAAAGGAATGGTGGCCTTGTTGCTGAGGTACTGGCATGGTTTCAAGAAACTTGTATTCAGTGTTCAGCTGAATTCCTGACCCTGTCCAAATCATTTCAGGTCTCCACACATGAACTTCCCTTTTGTAGAATGAGGTATGCATCCTAACGAGCTCAGATGTGGAGACATCCAGGGATGTCTGAAGCAGGAGACAAACACACGGAGGCACCAGCACCCTGTCAGCAGGTGGAACTCTTCCTCTGCCTCTCTGTGGGCCCAATCAGGTCTGTAACCCCCACAGTGGGGTACAAGTGACTGTCCCAGCAGTGTCCTCACGTACTCCCAGCTCTCTGAGGGCACCTGGAAGCTGTGCCCACAGCTTGTGCTGATGTAACCTCACCAAGATGCCTGCAGGCCGGGATATGTGGCCAAGGCTCAGCACAGGCTGCCCAGGCCTTGGAACCACACGCTGGGCTCCAACTTCCCATGTCCATATCCAGAGCAATGGCAAGAGCCTGCATGTAAAGACTTCGATCAGGATTCCAGGAGCTGCAGCCCACAGCAGTGACAGCTGCATGACTCTGATCCAGCCAAGCACACGAGCATTTATCTGACTGGAGTATGAACAGACCTATCAAAGCCAAGGTAGCACACAGAGAATCACATTCCTGCACTGGAGGCTTGGAAAAGGTAGGCTGTGTTTTCATGGAGTTTCAAGGAAGCCTGACAGTCTTAACATTATTTACACACTTGTGCAGAATATCCTCCTACCAACAGCTGGGGCTTCTGGCAGCCAAAGGCAAACCATCTATTGTAATACTATTCGTCTGTTGTAGGAAACAAACTCTTCCAAGCAGAAGAAATTCTTTAAAAAATAACCCAAGCAAAGGCACAAATTAAGCCCCAGAAATTAAATACTGAAATAACTTTTACAGCATAGAAAGATCAAACTGCAAACAAGCTGCAAAAGCCATTACTAATTTAACATTCCATTATTCCTTTTTTTTCCAAAGTGTGATTCTTTTCTTCAAGCCAAGCATACTTTGCTAGGACCAAACCTTCACATTAGATTTCCTGTGCCGTGGACTTGATGAGATAAAGCAGTTTCTTAGGATCAACAAATCACTTCATTAAATAAGCCCATTCGTAAATATCCTCAACAGCAATTAACATCCTGGAGCAAGGAATTCATTTGGGGCTGCATTCCACACTCGGGCAAGACCTCCCCTCTAACACCAGACTGCAGGAGAGGGTCCTAACTTTGAAGGACAGAGAGAAGCCATCCTGGCTCTCACCGTTCCCTCCACATCAGCTATTTTGGTTCTTCTAAGCAGGAAAAAGGAGCCAAAAGTTGGACAGAGATGCTTCCCCTCAGTTCTCAAGCCTTGTGAAGAATGGATCATGCAGTGGTTTTCCAGCTGTCCCTCAAGACTCTGGGGAACCAGGATAATTTACATTTCTTTTCAGCAGAGTGAACAGGATTGCTGGTGTCACCCTGGACCTGGAGTGCCCAGATTTTTGCAGGACCAGCAGTTTATGACAAAGGTGTTGTCAGTGTTGGGAGGTGGAGGAAGTAGAAATTCTAGATTGAAAAACTGGAATGGAAAAGGGTTTTTTCACACCCTCTCACCCCATGTAAGGCTCTGTCTGGAAGTGAAGCAGTGCTTTGACTGGTAGGGTTTTAGGAGTAAACCCCAGAGTCAGGGTGGTCCTGATGAACAAAGATATAAAGCAGAAACTCAAGATGCATTAGAGAAGGTTACTTTGGGTTTTTCTCTGCAGATTAAACAAATACATCCCATTAAGATGCATTATAATTCTCTGTGTTTTGACAAGAATACACAGGCACCATTTTGAAACTGTAACAATAAAAGACAATGTGCAATATTCTTCAAAAAACTCCCAGCTTCAATCCTACTCTTGTTGAAATGAGCATTCTCATCTTGTTTGAGTAACCCGATACTACAATGAACTAAAAAGTACAATACACTAGAACAGAAAATGAACAAAGTATCAGGATGCAGCAATTTATGTCGAATGAGAGTCTGCTTACCCATTAAACTACTTCTGAATACTTCATGGGGCTCTAACCTTAAAAACAAATCTAGGAATAATCATAAAGGTGGAATTCTTTAATGTATTTCCACCTTTGAAAAGACCCTCCATTTTGTGGGGAAAATCTTCTCCTTGCCATTCAGAAAGAGCTAAATAAATGTGAGTATAAGAACTGATTATAAAAAGCCTAGTGAACCGGAGTAACAATAATGCCTCAGTCTTGAAAACATAGAAAGTAAATGCAATTTTACATTAAAGATCTGAAAACAAACTCAAGGCTAATATTTTCAGGGGAAAAAAAAACTTTGATCTCTTTTTCTTTCCAGGGGGGAGCCAATATCAACATGAGTGATTTTGTACTATATTCAGGAGTCTTTATGTGGGTTAATAATGTTAAAGTTATTCCACTGCTTTTTCAAACTTTTCTGGAATCAGCTCCTTGGTGAAACAGGGCCCTATTGAAGACTCTTGAATTTGCATAGCATGTGCAAGACATTTAGATTTATATTCTGTGTTAGGCTTGTGTGTTTAGAGTTTACTCAGGCATATGCAATTCATTGGCTGTATTGTTATCTTCACAATGAACAAGCACACTCACTTCATCTGCATGAAATACAGCTTTAAATGGAGAAAATTAAATTTCCATGAGAAAACGTGTTCCATGAAAATTTCCATCAATAAAGGCTTAGCTCAAATGTACTAAGGTTGAAATACTTTGATTTGAGCCTACCTGGGTACTGTGTGACTTATGTAGCAAAACTATAAAATCATTTGGAAATTATTATTTTGGAAGTGCTGCTGTAATGACAATTATTCACATTACAGTTCTCTCTAAAAGCCTTTGGTGTTCATGGTCCTGTTGTGTTTGGTGATGAATTTCCCCACAGAAACTGACAGATTCTGCCTTGAAGAAATGTTGATGCTGAATACAAAAAGCCATCTACAGAAATACAGAGTTGGTGTTTGGTTTGATATTTGTGAGACACCATCACTTGTGCCACATGTGCTGTCACTGCTGGAGCATGCTGGGCTGGTCTGCAAAGTGTGGCCAACATTGGTGTTACCTTGTGTGGCTTCCAGTACAAAGTGGGAATTCTGGGACAGCAGATGACAGAAGGGTTTGGGTGTGATGGCTGACAGTGAGAGGCAGAGGGAATGTTGCTCTGTCACCATGTAGGTCAGAGGGATGCACAGCAGGGAAAAGATCCAGGACAGCTAAGAACAACTTTGACTCAAGAAAAGCAGCATCTACAGTGAATCAATTTGGGCAAAAAAGGAGAAGAACTTGAGTCACTAGAAAAGCTGGCCAAGGGGGGCTGTGAGGAACAAAGAAATCCACCAGAGATGGAGGTTTGAAAACTTGGAAGTGATTTTATGTGCAGATAGCAGATGACTGGATCTACCTCTCAGCAAATCTCATCTACTTCTTGTATTCCCAGTTTCCTTCCCAAATCCCTGATCCTGCCCCATTACATTGGATGAAAGATCGGCCAACAGGATCAGCCCAACTACTGCAGAACACATGTGCTCTCTGCAGGGCAAGACAAAGGGATTCATGGATCATAAAGAACAAACGACTGTGTGTTTTTCCTTTTCATTTCTTTCATTAAGAACTTAGTATTTGTTTTCTGTTTCATTAAACCATAAAACTTTCCTTCAGGCCATTGGTCTTTCCTCCTCAAAGAGGTGGCTAATCTGGCTGTGGAGCTGATGGTCCAGAGAAGAATAAAATGCATCTCTTCAGGAGATATGAGAGATGTGCATTGCAGCATGCTTTGAAACTGCTTCTGTCTCTACTGAGGAACTGTATCCACAAAATCAGGCTAGAAAACTGTATCAAAATGGGCATATATAGATATATAGATAGATATATATAACATCTGAATTTAAAACAAGGTCAGTGCAACAGTTCTGAACTACAGCTGCTTTGGATCCAAGTGAAACTTGCTCAGAAGGAGCGATCACAGATTTTATTACCATAAACATTTCAGATGTTCAGCTCCCAAGGAGAAATCCGGCAGCAGCCTTGCCTTCAAACCCACAGTCTCTTATCTTTTATATAAATAAAAGTATTAAAGACCATGTAGGGCTCCCTGCTCTTTTATTTCCTGCAAAATCACTCCAAATCTGTTATTTGCACATCAGTCACCTGCAGCAAGCTGAGCAGTTCTTCTGAGAACACAAGACTTGGTGATTATTTCCAACTACCCAAAATAACCCACCACATTTGAGAGAAGAAGCTGCCCCAACATTATCTGCAGGTGACGTCACTATGCAGGTTGCAAAAATTAAAAATTAAATCCAACAATTATACTACAATAAGCCAAAAAGTCTGGTTTGTCTTGGCTTAGAGACAGAAGTCAACAATAAGTGCAATTACGGACACCAAATAAAGAATATACAAAGTATCAGCATCACTCCCACATCACAACATGGTGACTGTCTCAGCTATGACTAACAGCTTACTGTAAATCATATCCTTGAAGCATCTTTGAATAGAATACAGATGCCAATCCTAAAATAAATTCTATTTTCCTCCATATCATTAATGAAGAAATCATACCCATCTAGACGCCCTGGTATATGGCTCACTGCTATTGATCCAAAAAGAGATGCTGTCATGCAAAAATTCTATTTTCCACTAAACCTGTTATTTTTTTTTTTTTGTGATCTCTGCTGCCCTAACCTTCTGCAAATACAGCTTTAGTAACTATAGCAAAAAAAGCTCAAAGATTTTTTACAGAAAGAGATAGATTGGGGATGAGGAGAGGAAAAAACTGAGAACAGCAAAGAGAAAAATCATACAGTGGGACTTGGAAGGATGAGAGATATTGGAAGAAAATAACTAGAAAGGCTACTAGAAAGTAATCCATCTAAAATAAAATAAAATAACCGGGAACACAGGGAGTTAGTTGATGGATATCACCTCTGTTGGAGAGAGTCCTGACAAGGCCACCAAGATGATTAGTGGGATGGAGCTCCTCTCCTATGAGGAAAGGCTGAGAAGATTGGGATTGTTCAGCCAGGAGAAGAAAAGTCTGTGGGTCACCTGTTTGTGGCCTTCTTGAGAGGAGCCTACAGGAAAGTTCTTGAGAGGAGCCTACAGGAAAGATGGAGAAGGATTTTTTACAAGGATCAGAAGTGACAGGACAAGGGGGAATGGCTTCAAACTGAAAGGGGCTAGTGTTAGATGGGATATTTGGAAGAAATTCTTGACTGTGAGGGTGGTGAGGCCCTGGCACAGGTTGCCCAGAGAAGCTGTGGCTCCCCCATCCCTGAAAGTGTTCAAGGCCAGGCTGGATGGGGCTCTGAGCAAGGTGGGATAGTGGAATTTGTCACTGCCCATGGCAATGGAGCTAGAATTAGATGATCTTTAATGTCCCTTCCAACCCAAACCATTTTGTGATTCTACAGCAGGAAATTACAGCAAAATCCTATCCATATAGAATCAGTGTGAATTTTCCACTCAGTTCATTTGGGTTGGGATTCCTGCTTTTGAAAGCAACAATTCCAAAGTAAACTTAATGTTAATGAGAAGTAAATAAGAACATGCAGCAAGGCAACCTGAACTGCTGGTGAACTGAAAGTCATGACCATAAAGAATGGGTTCATTGCTGAAGTCCCAAAAGCAGCATTGCTTGGAGCCTTTACAGCAGGAACATGTCTGGGACAAAGCTGCTGGTGGTGTTGGAGTTCTCAGTGAAGACAACCTGACCTGGTTTCAAACGTGCACAACACAAGCCATAAACACCCCATGCAGCAGAAGGACTGCGGCAAAAGCTTTCTGTGCAGCACCCAGCCAGTCCAGCCCCATGCTGTGAGATTCAGGGACAGATGATAGCTGGTAACATTAGCTTATATCTATACAAGCAAATGAAGTGTGCCTGGGAACATTCCTGGGCACGGAGGCCAGCTGGCAAGGAATGGTGAGAGTCTCCGCCAGTAAACACCCTTACCCTTCAAAACAGGGAGGCTGGATGCAAACAGCCCCTGGGGACAGCCTGGGAACACGGCTGCTGCCAGACCTTGCTCCAGAACCACTGGGGGCAACGCTGGACGGTGCAGCCAAAACCTCGCCAGGGACTGTTCCAGCAGTTCGGCAGCACGGGCAGTCACGCTCCCGCTGCAGGAACAGCCCTGCACACTCTTTCATATGTTAGCAGAGCAACAGCAACTTCCTTCCTTTCCTTCCTTTCCTTCCTTTCCTTTCCTTCCTTTCCTTCCTTCCTTCCTTCCTTCCTTCCTTCCTTCCTTCCTTCCTTCCTTCCTTCCTTCCCCCTCTATGCCTAGGAGAAGCATTTCTCTTGTGTAGAACATATGTGACCAGCCATTCTCACTGACCCACCCCTTCTCCCATCCTAATCCATCTCCCCTGCTGTTCCTACATGCAAAAGATCCATGGGAAGGGCTGGTAAAGCAATGGAATGGTCTGGCTTGCCTGCTCAGTGGTTCACAGAGTGCTAAAGGGCAAACCCATATCACAAGTCAGGAATGGTTATGCAGAAGGATAAGAGCACGGAATGCTTCCACACCTGTCCCACCTCCTGTGCACACAGAGACCTCACTGCACAAACCTGTCCAGGGATACCTCATGAGTTTTTGAAGTCATTTAAGTAGTACTAAGGTCAGGAGTGCTCCAAAACACAGCCTATCTCATGCTCCTGGAGCTACAGATGGGCTGTTCCAGCAGCCTCACCATCTCAACAGTTCTTCACAAGACTAAAAAATGGTCCCTGAAGCACATTTTGATGCTCTGGCTGCAAGACAGAATGCCTGGTTTTCTAACAGCCATTATCTTGATACTCATAACCTGTGACACTCAAATCAATTTAACTGGAAATGTATTTTAATTAATAAAAAGAAAAATAATCCATTCCTTTGTCTGATTCACTAGAAGAAATATTCACATTGGCTTCTATAGCAAGAATTTGGGTAATAATCTTATACAAACCTCTGTGTATGCACGTGTGTGTTTATGCAAAGCCCTCATCAGTTTAAACTGTATTTTCTTTTAAGAAGACCATTTACCTTCTAATAAATCCTAATTAGATCATAAGCCCAAGTCTGCTGAGAATAAATGTGTATCGACAAGTATATTGAGCACTGGGATTTCACAAGGCTCCTATTTCCAGCTGGGATCTGTCACTACGTGTTGGATGTGTAGGTGCAGAACACAAGCAGTGCCTGACCTTTCCCTGGTTTACTGCAAAATTCAGCAGGTTGCTAGAATTCCCTGCCAGGGAGCTTTTGGGGATGGGAGAGGAACCCAAGCTGCCATGTGCCAGTGACTCACAGATGAAAACTATCCATTTCAGTGTTGTTCTTGTGCCTGGAATTTGAAGGAGCCTACTCCCTTGCTGGAAGTCTTTAGCTAATTCATGCTGGGGATTCCTGTCCACCCACAGCCACGAAGGCAGCCAGTTTGTTTTGCACAGGTTCCCCACGGTGCTGCAGGGAAGTCTGGTCAACTCCAGGCAGAATAATCTCAGCTCCCTCCATGCCAGAGATGACTGACATAGGCCTGAGTTTGGGGTGCTGGGCATTTACCTTTTTGTGAAAGACTGGCTGAGATGACCCTTGTTCTGGGCAAGGGTAGTAGGCTCAGGGGACAGGTGACCTCCCTAAAGCCTTGCTGTCCTCTCAAGGATAGGGGAACCTGCCAACCCAAAACGGTGTCCATGGTCAAGGCAATGTTTGGATATGCTGACCTTGAGGAAAAGCCTCCCTGATACCAGCTGAGGTTCCTCTGGCCCTGCAGGCACGTACCTGTTGTATGCCCCAAGCCCGGGGCAGGTGCTACCACTGCAGTTTGGTAAGCTGAGAACCACCAAGGATGTGCTGCTGCGAAATGCCACACATGGTGCAAGAGAGGGGAGGGCTGAATCCACTCTGAGTCATCCAGGTCTGTATCCCGATTTAGCAAGGAGAATTCAGAACTTCTTGGTTTTTATCTTTTTACTATCTAATTTTGTGAAGATTTCTCACAGTTTTACGACAGGTAACATTGTTTTGGAATACATCTGAAAACAGACCTTGTTTTAAAAAGAACCTTAGACTTTACAGATTACTGCAGCCCAAAGCCATCCTTTAGACCAGCCTAAGCCTACACTGACATCAGCAGATACTGTGGAGTGATGCAAGAGGATCTGGGAAAATAAAGTGTTGAGATCCACTCCAGCCCTAAGCCTAAGCCATGAACCAGATCCTGTCAATGTTTAGAGCTTTATGTGCAGATGTTATGGCTTACATGCAGAACTGTTCTGTGATGTGAACTGTTGTGTGCTAGTAGAAAGATTCCCTTTGAAAGCTCAAGCACAATCCAAACCAAAGCACAGATGCAAATTCCTACTTGGCACCTGTACAGAAGGGCCCTGGCAGAGTCTGTGGACAAACTCTGTCTGTCCATCCAGGCACGCTGAACACAGCACCTGCACTGTGCCTGCATGGCCCAAATGCAGAGGGGAATTTCTGAACTCTAGAACTGTAGCTTGGCCATAGCCCTGGAGGTGCAAGAATCCACTCCCTGCCTCCCTGGTGATTTTACAGAAGGAAGAGGAGGCCGAGGGCCTCCCACACAGCCCCAGTTGGATCCAGAGGAGCTGCTATTCCTATCAGTCACAGTGATCAACAGGCCAGCAGCTGCCATGGGGGCACTGCTATGTGACAATCCCCAATGTCCCACAGACAAGCAAGGAGATGAGTGGGGCTCAGACAAAAGCTGGCAGAGGTAAAGGTACCATGACCCTTGACTGTCAGGCTGAAACATAAAAATGTCAGCAGACTACAGGTAAATTTGAACGTCAGGCTGGAAAACGTGGAAATTCCAAGTGGGTCAGGTCCTGCTGTCTCAGGACAACAATGTCCATCATAGGAGAAAGGGCAGTAATATCAACTATCATACATCAGAACCTAGAGACTCCCAAATCATGCTGATGCCCTTGAAAGACTTTACCCCCCGTAAATGGCAGCACAGTGTGTAAAGGACTCCTACCCTGTGGGAAAACAGAACTTCCCACAGCAGAGCAGTCCCCAGGCTTGGATAACTTTCTAGCTTGTTTCCACATCTATCCAGAACCTGACACCTTTGGGTCAAAATATTCCCAGGACACAACTTGGAGTCAAACTTGGAGCCTTATACTTCCTGTGCTCTGCAGGTTCTTTCACAGTGTCCCACGGACTCCTGTACTTCTGGGGGATCACTCAGTCACCACGTGCAGAGGTTGGGCTGCTGCTCCCAAGGGAGGGCAAGCACTCAGACATAGCTCAGTGTAAGCAGCTCTTTGAACCCTTAAGTCATTCACACAAGAAAGCAGCTCTCACAAAAGCTGTGGAATCTTCTGAACACCTCTTCAGACAGCAGAACTGAAAGACAGACTTCCTTTCCTGTGTCATTACACACACGCCCTGCCCCAGAATCAGAGTTTAAATCAAGTTCTTTGACATACATCAGAAACCTTCAGTGTAGAATTTCTGAGGCACCAAAATCCTTAAAGACAGACCTAACACAGACAGGCACTGTCAAATCATTTAATTGCTTTCATCAATTGAAAGTATCTTTTGATTCAAGAACAAATGCTTAGCAAGACCTTGGTGAGAAGAGACATAACCTTAGGGCTGAAAAGCAGAGCAGCATGTATAATTTTTCCCTTTACAGATAAACAGACCTGCTTTTTAAGTAGCTCCTGAGAAGGACATCTAAGCATTGCTCCTGTGAATAAAGCAGACAGTTCACATGACGACCAGTTCCTGCCTGCATGCATAAGCCTCACGCCAGCAAATCTAATTGAAAATAATCTGTGATCTACACTTCACATTCTTCAGGAAAAGTGCTTTTATCCCATCTTTTCCCATCTCTCCTCCTCCCCTCCAACCTTAAATGAATCATGTATTGAATCACTGCAGCATGGATGTATTTGATCATGATTTATAAGGCACTGTCTGCCTTACTCAGTACGCAGTCTTTGGAGGGAGGAGGTATTTTTTGGACAGGGAAGAACAGGCTGTCAGCACCCAATAAATTATTAGTAGCAGCCACTTCCTGAAGTAAAGACCAATATAAGATCAACCTTCTAAGTGGACAGGTGCACTGGGGTGTCTTACATCAACAGTTTGCCTGGCACATAATCCAAATTCTTAGTAACTACAATGAAATGTGGCACTGAACAGAGAAAGGTTTTACTGATGGTTGTTAAGAAACCAATGGAGGAGCTCTGGGCACTGCAGAGAATGAGCAGAGACCGAACCCCACTGCTTGGTGCCTGAAGAACTAAAGCAAAGATTAAGACAGATCTCCTGCCCTTGTTTGACAGGAGGGTACAATATTATGATCAGCAAATCTTCCAAATCTGCAAACTCAACATAAAGTTGCATGCAAGAAATATTGATGTAAGTTTTTATCGTGTCTTCTCCATCATCAGCATTCCCCAGCCTATTGTTTCTCTGCTTCCAACTTCCTTCTTTCCAGTTTTCTCCATGGCAGACAAGTCTAGCAGCAGCAGCATGTTCAGACTTCATTGCAGCTCACACACTGACACTGGTACATACTGATCTGTAACAGTCATGCTTAAATTGGTCCCTCACCATAAGAAAGGCGTAGCAAACTATCCTCAAACAGTACCACATAAGGATGTTTGAGCTGTATCCTACCTAAAAGAAGGACAATTAATCTACTTTGGTCCTTCCCACTCTGATAGTGAAGCAATGACCGCAGACTGAATATTCAGGGCTAAGAAGGAACTTCAGATCAGCTTCACGACAGCTGTGTGATAACTGCAAAGTTCTTCAAAGATGTTTTTATTATGCAGCAAACAAGGAAGATTAAGAGAAGAAGGGAAACGATGGGTTTTGTCTCCTCTCCCTCAGCACAGCTTTCCTGTGTCCAAGCTATTGTTTGAGTCAGACAGAAGCAGCACACCCAGGTGCTTCCAGGCACACAAGAGGGCTGGTTACTCACTTCTGTTAGAGACAATTCATTCCTGCTGCATCCTGAACAGCCCCAAGGCCATTACACCAGCAAGGAGTTTGGCTGATTTCTACAGCGTCTGCTGTAGGAAAAACACGTGGCTTGTTTTTGCTGAGCACCACCAGAGGGCTCAGCACAGTACAATATACCAAAACAAAGGTGCTGACCCCAAAATTCTACACGTAGAAACAGTGATCTGTTGGCAAATCCTCTAATTATATCTTTACAAATCGCAGTTCTTTTTAAAATATGCTCACTTTTCAAGAGGAGTTACTGGTTTATCACAATCACCTAAAGAGAATGATTCCCTGCTGCTGTTTAGAAGATCAAAGCAGATTATCCAATGACCTTAAACTATTCAAGAACTAATGGTAAAAATATATGCTGCAGGCTTCTAAATACACTTAGCACCAGAACACAATGACTGAGAGCTGGAAACTCTTACAAATTCCTGGTAAAACTACATTCTGTCTACTTTATATATGGGCAACCTATATGGATGAATATCTTCCTCCCTGGAGCTACACATCCGGGCACTGCTTACCTGTACTAAATGTCTCCAATTCCATCTCTCCAATTGCATCAATGATTTCTGATAAATGTCTCTTATAAATGAATTTTTCATCCTGACTTCTGAGTCCTGTGTGATGTCTCTGACACTAAAAAGACAAAAGTTGGGCCCTTGGGGTCTTGTCAAAAGCAAATGTAAGACAAAATGCTTGTAAGCTTTGATTGAAATAACTTCCTCTCTCCCAGAAAGAGCTAATGATTCTGAACAATTTTGTTAAGTGTATACTTCCCTACCTTGAAATAGATACTGTGTCAAGTAGGAATCAATTGATTTAACTCAATCATGCCTTCAAAGCTTCTTCAGCAGCTCCAAATGCTGTTATAAAGAGCAGGGAATATTCAGAGGCTGAACCAGGGTTAATGAGAGCATCTCTGATCACCAAAGTGATGAAAAGTGGTCAAGAATAAGAATCACTGTAACTACTTATCCCAAGCTATTGTCTTTCATATTGGAACTGTCAGAACATGCAGGATTTAGGGATGGAAATGACAGCTTACTATTCTGAGTCATCACCTGGTGCTTGGAGAGAAGCGCTATTTGAATTAAAGCTTTTAAATAATTTGGTTTTACAAGAGCATTTCCATAAAAGGACAGTGGTAGAGTGGAGGAAATGTCCACTGCACAGGAGAAAGGCTAAAAAAATCCCTTGAATCCCGTGCTTGGCTGTGTCAAGAACTGCTTTGTGACAGCAAGCAAATCCCTTCACTCCCCTTTTCATTTGTTTTCCTTTCCCACTGTACATCTGCCTTGTCTATTGGGAAAGAGAGATTTATGAGTCTTAGGGATTTGGTGGTGCAAGCACTTCTCCTCTCCAATACTGAGATGAAGGTAAAAACCCCACCCTTTGGCTCCAAGGTTGTTGTTGCAGAGACTTGTACAGCACCTGTAGGGACCTCAGTGAGGACTGCAAGGGGAGATCATTAATGCCTGTAACCCCATCATCACTCCCTGGATAGAGACATTTATAGGGAAACAGAGCACCATGGGTGGATCCTCAAATGTGGAGGTGGAGGTGGAAGCAGAGACCGACATGGGAACACAACACCATGTCCCATCACAAGTCCCTCCAACCCCCAATTCTGTCTCTGCGAGAGCACTCACAGTCACACAGCCAGAGTGCACAGACAGGGATGTTCACCCAGGACACTCCCCCAGCTGTGCATTCCCAAGTGGTGAATTTTGTGAGCCACAGATGGTACTTTTGCATGAAACAGTCTCAGAGGAATTTTATTCTTGAATTTTCCAGTCTCTTGAGGCAAGTTAATATGACTTCTTTTAAAGGAAGTAGTGAAATACAATCCAGCAAGGCAATTTAATGCAGGACAAACTGGAGGCTGGAACAACAGATGATATTTGCTAATCACTGAATGTTCAAGGTGATGTTTCAACATCTTGGTAGAGACATGAGTAGCAGAATTTCCTTCTGAAAGCTGAAGGCACTGAACTGCTTTAGAAAGTGCTCAGAAGTTCACAGCTATGGCAGCCCACCAGTGTCACCTGTTTGTAACCCCTGGAACAATTCTGTTCCCAGTGTGATTTCTCTGAAGCCAGTATGGAGTTTGCCTTAGTGAATAAAAGGGAAAACCAAAGCCCTCTCCTTTCCTGACGTGATGCATTTATTCACATGGATTTTAGTCTGATACTCTCCCGTTAGTGAAAGCCACAAGCACAAAGAGCTGTAAGGGGCAGGTCACCTCAGAGTCCCTCTCCTTGTACTCTCATCTTTTAGGTGCTGCACACGTGGTAGATCATCTCCTCTGGCCAAACCCAGTAACACTATCCAGAGATGTGACAGCCAATTCCCGAATTTTAACAGGGTTTGGGCAGGATTAACATTTCTTATTTCACACAGGAAGTTTGTGACAGAAAGAGAATTTAGACTTGAAACACCAATATAAAAGCCTTAAATCATCCAAGCTATGCCTGCAACACTAATTCCACACTGGAGCAAATCTGCAGTAAATTTCAAAGGCACAGACCATGCAGTGCCAGGATTTTTCCCCACCCTGTGCCACTCTCCCTTTGCCATGCTTCTGTCCCTAATTTAACAAGGGTTCTTCCTGCAGTAGATTTCTTTCACTAAAAAGATACACACATGAAATAGCACCAACAACTGGTGTGGTCTAAACCATGCTCAGCAAGACATTGTATTTACCTCTCTGGCATTCCTGGAGAATTAAGACAACATTCTATCAGCATTCATCCTCCTAATCATAAGCCAAGATGAAATGTTAAGCCCTGAAGTAATAAATTTCATCCAAACTGAGAGGGATCCAATTTAATGTATTCTGCATTTAGAGTAAGAGTCATCTGAAGATAAAGGACAGAGTTATCATCACCAGAAAGAGATGAGGAAACAGCTTTGGTGCGGAGATTCTGGAAGGCACAAACAGGAGTCTCATGACCACAGACTTCTCTGTATGGGGACAGCTTGAGGACACTGCCTGAAAGTCTAATTTGAATTTAGGAACAGGTTCTTTTAAACTGTCTTAATTGTGAGAAACAATTGGTTTCAAGTTGTGGCCACAACTGGATTTCTCTGCTTTCACTTCCAAAATTATGCTGAATTGGTGTCCTTTGTTTCTGAAATGCTTGTTCACCGGTGTATAAAACAAGTTAACAACCTCATTTTAAATTAACATCTATGACTAATACCAATAATTCTTTTTTCATTCTTACATATGGAGACAAAATTTCACTTTCCAAATTTATTACAGTGTATTTCTTTCTTTTATCAATAATTACTATACCACCAAGTCACAGCTGAGGTCAAGAACTAATTGTGCCAGGATTTATGT
Organism: Aegithalos caudatus; assembly: GCA_013389925.1. Lineage (NCBI taxonomy): Eukaryota > Metazoa > Chordata > Aves > Passeriformes > Aegithalidae > Aegithalos > Aegithalos caudatus. Next base: position 1,461,733 of record WEIU01001089.1, on the reverse strand, counting down.
AAACACACAGTAGGATTTCATGGGCCAGATTAGGGGTCAGAAGAGATGATTTAGAATGTTTAGTGCTGATCTCATGTTTAACATAGGTCAAGTTTTCTATGTGCATGCCACTAACTTACATTTGGCTTGAGTGTATTTTCCAAAAAAATGTAATTCATTTCGGAAGAAGAAACATTTCACATGGAGAACCTACTTTTCCCTTTGACAGGTTGTTTTATTTCCCTGTAACCAACATTATATTTTCACAATATTCTACTTCTCATTTGAATTTTCTGAGGTCAGTTCCAAATCCCAGTTACACTTTCTTGTCAGGAATTAAAGCCATTTTAACATGGGTGTTTTCTGTCTATGAAGTTCTCTCTGCCGAGTAACTTCAACTATTTTCCCCCCTGTAATTTATTTTAAGTTCTTATCAAAACATAAAACACAGCAGGGCTTGTGCTGTAAATAGAAACAGTCCAGCCTCAGCTCATATCCATCACTGAATTTAATGGCTATCACTGATTTACATCACAGGGAACTCTGGCCCATGTAAACATATGGATCTAGAGATGGACAGGGTCTGTCTATTCAGCTTCTTTCTATAAACTAAAGCTGCTGCTACCAGGAAAAGAGGGTTATGGGCTTACATAAGTGTGTCTGTGTATTAAAATATGGATATGTGTGCATGTCATCTAACTGCAGCTCTGCAAACCTGGGATTTTGTCACATACATTGATTCACAACCACTTAACAGTGGTCTCAGCATGATCCAATCTGGATCCCATTGCAACTGATAGATCTGTCATTCCCTGTGAGTTTTGGAACATAAATCCTGTCTCTGTATTCCTTCTCTTACAGCCATGGGGATTGCATCCTCCCCAGTGCAGAAGCTCTCCAGCCTCAGGCACATTGTAAGTACTGGTAAGCAACTGGGAAATGGACACACAAGGAGACCTTGGTGAGGGGAACTGCCTCCCATGGGACATCACCTTTCTCCCCCCACAGGGAAGTGAGCATCACAGCAGATCATCGCTCTGCTTCTCCCCCACATACACCCTCAAACAGAAACCAAATAAATCCCATGCAGACCAACTCAAGCTCAATTTTCACTGAATATTGAAAAAGACATAGTGGACAAAATGAGAGTAGGCTTAGATTAAATATTAGGAAGATATTCTTCTCTGTGAGAGTGGTGAGTCCCTGGCACACGTTGTCCAGAGAAGCTGTGGATTCCTTTTCCCTGTAAATGTTCAAGACCAGGATGGATGGGACTTGGAGAAACCTGGGACAGTGGGAGGTGTCCCTGCCCATATCAGGCAGTTGAATGAGATGATCTTTAAGGTCCCTTCCAACCCAAACCACTTGGTGATTCTATGAAAATCACCAGGGCTGTTGATTGCTGACCCAGCAATCCCCTGGCTTTGGCTCATGCCATTCTCCAATGCCTGCCTGATCATTCTCACCGGCAAAGGGATCATTCAGAGAGCAAGTCCTATTCAACTGCAAGCTACTCAGCTGAAAATGTCTCCCCAAACTGGGATTCAGAGAAGGCCATTAGAAATGGTGGCAAACTACACCCAAAGATTGGGCTGAAATGTTTAAAACCTACTCATGCAGTGAGCAAGGAATTTTGGTTGGCAGAATTCCCAGAACAAGCTGAGGGCAGGCACAGAAAGACTGCATAAGGCCAAAGCAGCTCTAAGCTCGACCCAAAAGTCTCCTTTCTGTGCCCAGCATCATCATAGGTTCCTGCTCTTGCTGCAGTAATCAGAGGGTCTTTGACTCTTGACTTCAAGGGCCCTGGAATTGGAGTCCTTCCTCCTGACCTGGGTGAAGCTAACAGTGTGTTTCACCCTACTTCTCTCTTCAGATGGACCTCAGCCCCTGACACAGTATTCCAGGCATGCCCTGTCTCCAGTGGAGAAGTGGAGAGGTTTAAAATGGCACCAGATCTTAAATTGCAAGGCTTGCTCCCAGGCTTCTGGGAAGTAAGTTCTGCTGCAAGGAGTTGGAAAAGGTTGTGTAGTGAACCAAGCTTGGGTTTTTCAGAAAATCTTGACACGTGTCATGGGCTGTATCCTCACCATCTTCTCTAGCCCCTAACCATCACCAGCACTGGACTCAGCTTGCTGGATATGGTGGGCACTTTCACCCAATTTTCCCTTTTTCTGAAGTACTCCTTGCCACACTGTGGTTTTAGTTGCTGTGGTGATTGATTTGTGTTTAATGAGCTCATGTTATTGGTTGAGATTTTTCTGGGATGAGTCATGAGGGTTTCATTTGGTAAAATTCACATGGAGATATTGCCATCTAGATCAGCACCAGATTAGCCGAGAACTCCAGCTTCAACTCACCTATTTTAACATTCCCAGGTGAAGTCAACTTTTTGATGAGGCAGATAAATGTCTGCAAAGTAAATATTCAGTTAATAAGGTACCTATTGTACTGCTGATTGTGATGAGGCAGCAGCAGCCGCCAGTTTAATTTAACATGATTTAACTACCAAGTGATTCCAACGATATCACAGGAGCTTGTTAAATGAAAATAACGCCGTTCGCATTTGCATGTACATGTGCAAGGAAAAAAAACAACAATAAGAAAGCAGCTCCTGGGCTGACAGCACTTGGAATGATGTCATTTGAATCAGTGGCATTTTATTGCACAAGGTGAAAATATCACCATATCCGTGAAAATGCAAAGGCTACACAGAGCACAGCCCAGTGGTTCTGCTCCAAAGGACAGAACGCTGGACTGGGAGATCAAGACACCCATCTTTGAATCCAAACTTTATCAGTTCTCTGGCAAACTCCTTCACCTCTTCATGCTTCAATCAGTCCATCTGTTGGAAGGACATAACAATACTGAACTGTTTTCCCCAGTGCTTTGAAAACTGGGAAATTCATGAGCCAGATTTTGTTATACTTTTGTTTAGGGCTTTTTGTTGCTTCAGATTTATTCTCACCGTCTGGGCCAGATTAGCTGCTTATCCTGTTTCTATGGGCTAGGGATCATTTTAAGGACACAAAATAGCTCAAACTGCAGGGGAGGCAGGACATGGTTCCACATTAAAATGTCACTAAACTGATTGACCAAGCTGATTTCCACAGGGAACAAACCACATCATTAAAGGACACCTGTCACTAAAGGCAGTTAGTCTATTTGGAGATCCCAGCTTATCATTTTACACTGCAGGCTGAAACAGGCCTTCTTAAATCCATTTTCTGAGTTGGAATGTTACAGTTTGTATCCTGAAGATCTGACAGTCTGAACGTAGAGGAGGAAGAATGAAAGAAGTGACATTTGCTGCAGTTAGAGGATGAAAAGTCTGCCCAGGGAACAAACCCCTGCAGAGTGCCCTGCTCTCTGCTCTGCTCCAGTTTCCACCAGAGATGCAACAAACTTAGAAAATAAAATAGTGTTTTTTAATACATTAACATTTCATTAGTTACTTAAATAGGAAACCATCCTAGCTGGCTTGACTGAGGCACTCGAGGAAGCTGGTGGCAGAGCAAGGCCATAAACCCAGATCCCCAGGGTGTCCTTCCCTGGCCAGCCTCCCTCAGAGCAGTGGAGCAGGGCTCTGGGGGCACAGCAGATACTCTGTGGTTGCTGAAGCAGCTTGTTTCTACTTACATTTTTCAGTATTTTTTTTTTTTTTAATCACATTGTGAGCCGAACCATAGATTAGTGCCAAAGAACCTCTAATTACATAGTAACAGTAGCAATTGCATAACCCCCTTCCAGCTCCCTGCAAGGGCTCAGCTCCACACTCACCAGTGGAATGTCACATTTTTCCATGCTTTAAGTATCTCTTTTCACTAATGCTGCAGCCAATTGCTTCTAATACTGCAAAAAAGAACGAAAAATGCCAGGATTAAACCTCTACAAATCCTAACAGTGTGTTTACAATAGTCTTCAGGTTCTCTCCTAACCACTGGGTCTGTGACCTTCTAGTAAATTATACTATACTGGAAGGTTTTAGCTGCTGTTCCAGCTCCACTGAAAACATGTAAACTTGAGCCACCTGTGCTTTTTTAATATTTCCTGTAAAGCCTATCACTACTCCAATCTGCCGTTTCAATTGGCGGCACAAGAAGTCATTGTGTGCTAATTTTTCCCAAGGGCACTTGATGCACTTTATTAAATAGAGTTTTTTTCTTCCTCATTAAGGCCTTTCCACAACAATAAAACTATATTTTGGATACCCGGGCCAGCAGGCATTGGGCTGGTTTGTATGAAAAAACCATCCCAGCCACACTACGCTTTTCCCAAAGAACAATATGGAGGGAAAGAAAGTTTTTTAAGATGTTGCAACCTCTCCTTTTGGGGGCCTGCAGGGAAAGCATCTTGAAGGAAAGACAGCAGAGGATGGGAAGTATTTGGCTGAACATTCCAGAAATAAAGGCTTGGATTTTTCCAGGAACATCAAAAACTTGCTGGGTCATACACTTCTCACACACCTCCAGTTGCTGTTGGCTGCTGGAGTTTGGGCTGTACAAGGGGAAGCTGCAATGCCAAACAGGATCAGACCTGTGGTTCAGTTAGTTCAGGATCCTGTTGCTGAGACCCACACACCAGATGTTTCATAGGAAAGCACAAGAAACCTAACTGCAGAAGCACTAAGGTTCCAGGCCTTCATAAAGATCTCCTTTTATTTCATCCCCTTTATCTTTAATAAACCTATTTTCTCCTCCTGTCCATTGTCACAAAACCTGTTAAAATATTGCTCACACTGCAGAATTTATATCAAATGAGCAAGGCACTGATTATGGAGGGGGAAAAAAAAGTGGGATTTTTTTGCAGTTTTATACTAATTTTAAACAATCCCATACCAGAATAAGTAACTTTGAGAAGTACCTTTCAAAACCCAGTATAGGATAAATTGGAAGTATACATAGGATAATTTTTTCAGGGATTTCCTATTTAATTTTTAAATCTTTGCCTGTATTAAAAATATGTAGAGTATAACCTTTTCTTTTCTTTTCTTTTTGGTGATTTGACCTGTGACATGGTAAAACAGTTTACTAATAAATGTGGGGGATTATTGCTCATGTTAGCTTAAGCAGAGTTTAAGGTCAGAAAGGACAATTGTGACCCAGGAGCCTGACCAGCTCTCTAATACAAAATAACTGTTTATCATTTTCTTTCCCCAAAGCTCTCTTTATTTTCCTTAAAAAAAACATTAGTGACCCACATTCCACACGGGCTATTGGTGACTTTGACATACCTCTGCTCAGAGCTGTGCCAGCAGAGGAGGCCAAAGCAGGTGTTCAAATACTAAGCACTGCCCATAAATTTAATCTGACATCCTGCTCAGAGAATGCTGGGCAAAACAATTGAACCAAGTCCACACACTTTGAAGTCGCAGCTCCAAAAAATCACAGCTGAAAGGGGAGTGAGCTTCCTAGCAACAAAAATGCACCCAAGCCTCCCAGCTGAAGCGTGTGTGTCGCACAACACCTCGTGGGTCCACAGGGTGGGTTTTGGGGAAGGGGGGGAGGCTTAAAGCTTTGAATTTGTCATTTCTTTCTCAACTGGCTTTTAGTTCTGATCCTGAGCGAGAAGAAAGGAGTCCTTGTTTGATAAGAAGGGATGATAACCTGCACCCAAGCCAATAAAAAGGATTAACCCGAGACTGAAGGCTCAATACTGGGTTCTGGCCGATGCATGGTTCAATTAGACTAAAAGCTGTCCTGCAGCATTAAGGCAAGTTACCTTCATTTTCAGCTTCAGTGAAACAGACCCCAGATGACAGGATAGGCAAACAAGGACTTTTTCACTTTTCACAATTGCTTTCATCCTGCATCACCAGTATTATTAGACTTTAAAGAAACTGGAAAATCAGAGGAGTGTTCAAAGTAGGTGGTCTCTGTGTATTCATTGCATCCGGGCACATCAGGCTGGGTAACGTGTTTTGTAAGCCCAGCAATGTGGCTCGCAGTTCATTTCTTCAGTTCATTTTCATTTTCACCTAATAAAATCAATTTTCAACCCAAAGTGATGGCCTACAGATATTACTTTAGAAGCCCAGGATGTAAACACTTCAGACAGTCATGCACCTCCAGCAACACCGTGCTCTCCGAAGAAGGGAGTCTGTTCCTCCCAGGCAGCCTGCTTTTATCCCATGCACCTGGGTAAATCATGGTGAGGTGTATCTGGCTCTTTTCAGCAGCAGCGGTCAAAATACTTTGAAAAGAAGAAACAAAAAACCAACAGGATCATGACAGACTGACTTTTCACACACGTGGAAATGGAGGCACAGAGGAGCTCAGCCAAGGTCATCCCTGGCTGGACAGCAGAGCTGGGAAGAGCCAGGCACAGATCCAAAGCACTGCTCTGTGCTCTCCCATCCAGCTGCCCAGGCCTGAACAGAGCAAGAGGGATGTAAATCTGTGGATTTACATCTCAGACTTTCATTTTTGTTTTCTCCATGATGTAAACAGAAAGAACAAACATCCATCTGGAGCACCGGAAAGCAGTTTATGGGCAACATGAGCAACTCCTTTGCTATTTCCTTCGTAAATAAAGCTTGGAGATGATTCCTGGAACTACAATATCCCCATATATGATACCACAGAGTGCCTGTTGACATACTCCAAAATTTAAAAAACCATGTTTTCTCCCACATTTCCCATGGCTGCCATCGTGGTATAGAGCCTTGTCCTTGCTGTCTATACACAACAGTGTTGCAAGCACTAAAAATGGCCCAGGAGGAGCAGTTGTTTGTAGATAATTAAATCAAGAAAGGACACATTTAGAGGTATTTATTTGATAGGAGGCTGTGCTGACCATTCCTGGAAAAGCAGGAGTTAGAGAGCTTAGGAAACAGACTGACCACAACTGGAGTGCTTTCCACTCATGGTTCTGTAAAATGATTACATGGAAAAGATCCAAACTTTTGATATGCAGGAAAAATATGTTGGAAACTTAAGCCATCCTGATAGCCCAGGGCAGCCTGTTTGCTTGGATTTTCCTGGTGTAAATAGAACCACCACACAACAGCTCAAGGACTGTCCAAGCGAGACTGCCAAAAGAAACAGTTATTTTTTTAATCCAGATCATTCCAGAAATTCTTTTTTCCTTGGCCTGCAAGTGGAACAAACATCCCATTTGCTGGAGCATCCCTACCACTACAGGCAGGATTTGGGTATTCCATATTAATCAACGGTCATCCTGCCCCGGGCAAAGGTTGCTGACTGCAATGTGTGGGAAACAGGAAAAGCAGCTTAAAATAAAGTTGTGGGACTGCTTGTTTCATTCAGGCAGACCTGTCTGTGAGAAAAAGAATTTATGAAATGTTGATTTATTTTTTTCTAAGTCTTAAAACAAATGGAAGTGTGAAAATTCACTGGAGCAACACTATTTTTATAGCCTCTCGTGTAAACACCCCAAAGATTCTGTCAATGCAGTTGAACTTTCAGCTGGGTGGTGGTCACAGCAGAAAGGTCACCACACCCAGGGCTGACCCTGACTGAAACTGTGCTAACTTTGACTTTCTCCTTCCAAAGCTTCACAACAAAGTGCGGCTTAACCCCTTGAAGGTGGTTTGATTCCCCTTATCCATCACCACAACAAAAGAAATCACTAACCCAGAGATGTGTTTGGCTACAAGAGTGACACAGGACTAAGAGATCCTTGAATTTCAGGTTGTTCAGAGAAGTTGTGGATTCCCCATCCCTGGAAGTGTCCAAGGCCAGGTTGCATGGGGCTTGGAGTGACCTTTGGGTCAATGGGAGGTGTCCCTGCTTCTGATAATGGCAGGGGGTTGGAACAGGATGATTTTCGAGGTCCCTTCCAGCCCAGACCCTTCTATGATTCTATTCTATCATTCTCTACTGCACCATTCTTTACCACCTCTCTCTTCCTTCAGGCTGGACTATTTTTTTTTTTTACTAAATATCTAAAGTATCTCATATTATGCCACCTTTGATCACAAATTTGAGTCTTGAGTCGTTATTACTTTTAGCAAAATGGGTTTTATTGTATTTTTCTAGCTAACCTCAATATAACACTAATATTTGCGTGGTGCCTGAGCCACCCATCTATAAGCTGGGAATAAATGGCTGGTTGTTACATGATATCCACAAGGATTAATCTTTCAGAAAGGCAAAGTAGGCAGAGGAACCAGTGGAGGGTGATGCAATAACAATGGACTTATAGAAGTATTGCAGAGTGCTGCAGAGCTCCTCATTGCACACACACTCAGGGCTGGAACACAAAGGGATCAGCCTGATTCCTGACACTACCAAATAGAATTGGGACCAGGAGAAGCTGCTTCTTAAACATCTACTTAGGAGTCCAAAGCCCCACACAACTGGTTCTGAGCAGGAAAAGTCTAAGCTTAGTTTTTAATTTGACAATCTCTGACCTGTGCCCACAGCAATGTGTTCCAACAGAATTTTAGTGGCAGGGACACAAATAATAGTCTGACCTCCTCCATGTTCACAGCTCTCTAGCTGAGCACATAACCTGAAGCAGAGGTACAAAGGTTAAGTACAACAGTGCTACAAACAGATGAGCTTGGGTCTCAGTGGATATATCTCACTGAAATACTCCAGTCCTTTGCACTTTCTTGTGGATTTCCTCTCCCACGGAGAAGTTTGAAACATCCTCAGTAGTTTTAATTGTTGTAATTATCAAAAATTACAACTTTTTCTTCCAACGAGAAAGTGCTGAATGAACCTGGACTCTTTAAAAGGTTCTCCATGTTAAGACTCTGGCCTTAGGTCCTGTTTTTGAAAAGAGCCTGTTCAGGGCTAGATTTGTACTGCAGCTACATCTAAATAGGAATAAGTGTGCCTGACTGCAGAACTGCAAATCTGTTTTCTCATTTTGATTTTAAATCAACACCAGCAATGTGTTTTAGCACTGTCACTGCCTGGCCTTCTGTCATGCAGCCTAATTCTTCAATCCCCCCAGGGGCTGAACTCACCCATGTTATAAATACTGTACTAAGTGCAAACACTCGATGACCTTTAATACAAGAGTCACAACTGACCCCTACATTTCTTCACGTTGTCAAACATCCAGAAGATGTAGGACTAATAGGCACATTAATGCCCAAGGAAGAAAGTGAGAACTTCAAACTCTTCTTAATGGAGTTAAAACACATTCTTTAAAAAGAAAATAAAAGGCTTTGAGAATGAGGCCTTTCACTAATATAAACAGTTTCAAAGAATGGTTGTGGCACAGAAGCAGTGACTGGAAAATCAGAAAATCTGTATAAGAACTGTTGTCATAGTGGATTTCCCATAGGGATTATTTTAATCTAGGGAAGCCATTAAAGACATTGGTTTGACTGGAGAGTCTCGACTTTTTTTTTCTTCCCCCTCTCCAGACACATACATCAAACTCTATGGGGCTGTCAAGTTATCTCCAGCACTGGCTGAAAAATCTGTGACAGTATTAAAAAGAAAACATTTGATGGTCTTGAGAACTGCTGAGACTTATCAGTATTAAGGTGTTAATAATGCCATAATCCGAGGCTGATAATTATTCCCCCAATTCATAATGTAACTTAGCTGCTTAGCACATGGCACTTATGATGCAGACCAGATTCATTGCAAAGGTACTGGAGGAAATTGTCCTAAGAAAATTTATACCCCCTGGATTTCCAAAGCCAAACAGGACATACAGGGGGCTAGAAATGCAAGGAAAGGAAGGTGTTCTGTATTAAAATTTTACAGGAACAGATCTGCTGAGAAGGAAGCAATAATGGCATTGGTTAAAAAACCATTGAAAAAAAAATCAGTCCAAATAAAAGAGAAAACAAACACTGGGATACAGTTAAAGGCTCATCCAGCTAATTCAGTTGGGAGCAGGAGTTTTGAGGGATTCAAGAGAAGAATCACTTCCTGCTGGTACCAGGGTGAGCACTCCAGCACACATTCAACCCACTCCTTTCCTCTGTATATGATAAAAATGTAGAAGTTGTCACTAAATCCAGGTTAAAACAAAAACACACATAAAAAAAGGGCCAGAAGTGATAAAAAAAGTTCCAAAAATGACCTTTTCAGCCACAGTATTAATTCAGCCCCATTATACATCCTGTATACTGCAAATCATAGATTAAATAATAAACAATTTTATATCATATTTAACAATGAAAACTGAACTGGAAAATGCCTTCTGGTCTCACCCTGTGAATGTGCAGTCAGTGCTCATTCAGTGACACAAACTTTGTCTTTCAGACACCCCTGCTCTGAATTTTGGACTCCTCAGCTTTCACACTATCCCCGCACTGATTTTTCAATTATTTAAAGCATAGAGGGATTTCTGAACAAGAAATTGCAACATCTCAATGACTTCTTTCACTCATTGTAAAGATACAGTGTTTTAGGAACCAATACCCAGTGCAGCTCTGATGGAGGCACCAGTAAAGGAATGTTTTTTAACTCCAGCAGCCTTCACCTGACATCATTAACAGACCAAGGGATCTTGCATTTGGGAGCCAAGCTCCTTGGTGGAAATCAGCTCCTCTAAAAACTTCAACCAGCAGATCTTTACTAGAAAAACACTTGCACAAAGAGATAACATAATAGTGAAAGAAAACTGAATATGCAGGCAAGTAAATTGACTTGGCTACAAATCTGTTCCTGTAACATGGGAAAGACTTTTCAGATCTGGCCAACAGCAATGGAAAAGCCATAGGAGGCACTGAAGCACCACTTTTTGTGCTTCTCTTATTGGAGGCATCTTAGATCTTTAATAGACAAGTTCAAGTTGAGTTTAAAGAACCATAAAATCCTATAGGTTGGAAAAGACATTTGAGATCATCAAGTCCAACTGTAAACCCAGCACTGCCAAGTTCACCACTAAGCCAAGGCCCTGAGTGCTATCTTTATGTGTTTTAAATACCTCAGCTGAAGTCCTTTGAGAATGCACTGAAATGAAAACCAAACCATGTTTATCAGTACACACAGAGTCAGAGATAGATTGCAACACTTTCCCATGTAAAGATTTGCTAAAAAATGGTTTTGTTTTATTCACTTGTCTCCTTTAAGACATTTAAGATTAGTGGTTAAACCTTTGACTCAGAGATGTAGACTGGACCAGTGTGGCTCAGTTTTTTGTAAGGATACAGAACGTTTCAAACCAAGTCTCATCAACCCTACAGCTCCCAAAGCACACAGACCCCCCCCACCCCAGGAGTTGTAGTTGAGGACTCCCATCCTTCAGAGAGGGGAAATCCCTCACTACACATTCCCAGTGTTCCCCCATGGTCTCCTATGTGGCTCAGCTGTGTGGCACATCATGGGAGCTCCATGTAGTGTTGGGAGGTTCTTGGCCCAGCCTGGGAATTGAAATTATCCCAAGCTTCATGAAAAGAGAAGCGTTCCTTGCCCAGCATTATTGAAACAGGTTTTTACTTTCAAGAGGCAGGCAGGTGTCTTGATCCTGTGAGATTCTATGACATTTAATCTCCTAAATGTCAGTGTTGCTTTTGAAATGGGCCTAAACCATTAGATACTTCTGAGAATGTCATCCTTCATCTTTAAATTTGCTGTGACCACACACAGTCAGCACAAGTCTTGCAGTTCTGTGACCCAGGATATTCTGCAGACATCAATTATTCTGCTTTCTTTCCTTACTCAGGGCTACAAAACAAAACTGAAGTTTCTTGCTTCAGAGGCTTTTCAGAATGCAAAGGTTTCATTAAAACATGAGGAGAAAAAATGTATTTTATTCACACTGTCATAACTCAAAATCCTCTCAGAGTTTCCAAAAACTTCACCTTAGGGCTAACACCAAGCAGGGAAAATTTCTGAGCAAAAAGAATTTGAGAAAGTTATTAGCAAAAACTTATTAGCAGAGAGTGGGGATTACAACTCAGCCTTAACAACTGCCTTTGCTATTGCAACTCGTATAATAATTTTTACACAGGGGCTGCACAGCAAATTAATTTTCCTAAGGCACTGCAATGTCTGTGTGCTGCACCTCATGCCCAGCGATCTCAGCGCTGCACTGGCACACAGAACAAAAAAGGGACCCTGGGCTCAGCTCTTTGTTCTCCTCCCCAGGCCAGTGTGAAATAAATAACTTAGCTCAAAGGCAGCTTGCAGAAGTTTGCTGTTTCTAACAGGCATTATCTGTTCTGCAGCAGAACCACAACAAACCAATGCTGGTGTGTACTGACACAGAGAATTGGGACAATGCTGCCTGAAAGAGGACCTTGGTCAAGGAACACAGCAGCAGCTGGACTGAGGGACTATGGACAGACACCCTGGGATTATCCCCACTGGCTTCAGCCACTCTGTGCATTTGGGAGCAGCCTCTAACCAGAGAAAATGTGCAGAAGATGGTCCAGAAGACTGGGTGCCATGTGGGGATTTGGAAAATCTCCATTCAGTTCTCCCCTTTAGCACGTTCTGCCCAATAGCTTGGAAATGTACAAATGTATGGGACTTGGTGCCTCTACCTGTAAAGTCAATAAATTAAACTTGCCCTACATCTGAAAGGTTTGGGGAAATAAGTATACTGACAACCATGAGCTCCTGTGGATCCTCACATGACCACAGGAGTAGTTACATGTCACCAAAACTACCAATGACAGAAAATTTCTGCCCAGTTCCCCTTACTCAGAGACTGAGTTTGTGCCCTGAAGCCTGAAGATTTCTGCATGTTTCAAAAGTTGTGAGGGGTTTTTCCCCCCTCTTGACACCATTTCTGATGATTCATAGAGTATCAGATATAACATCATAGATAATGAAAATTTCTGCAGAAATATATCAAGTTTAGAGCTAATTTAGTCTCAGATCTCACTGGCCTGAATCTATTTAGTAGAATTTTAAAGATAAAATTCTCAGTTCCCTATGAATTCATTGTGCCTCACCTGTAATATCAATGTTTCCAATATTACACATTTTGATGAAAAAAAATGCCTCTTTCCACAGTCATTACTTAATTTAATATCTATTTATTTGGTATTCCTTTCTGTTTTCCTGCATTGTTGTAAAAGTGTAAATCCTACTTGAAAAATCTTCTTTTACAGGTTAAAAATCTCCAAAGGCTTATAAGCTGATGTGAAAGATTGACTTAATTGAGCAGTATATTTTTGATTTACTAAAGAAACCTTAATCCTTTGACTAAACTGATGTATAGATTTTAGAGAGATTAACAAATGTAAAATGCATTAAATTCCAGGGCAATAAACCATCTGACTGTATGAAAAGACATAAATGTAAAACACAGCTTGTGTTCCCAATTACTGTGGGCTCTGTTATCATTGGGTTATCAATTAAATTCCTGATGTGGTTGTTATAATCATATATATATAGAAATGACCATAAACCTACTGCCATCTGTACAGGAAAGCCATCGTCCAAGACATGCACCCACACAAAGAGTTCCCTTTCCTGCAAAATTTCCATCAGGAATTATAGCTGAGCAAAATACAGAAGAAGCAACTCATTAAAAATATCACAGGGTACATTACCAGCTCAAAAATTTGCCTGTGCTGCTACCAAGACATGGTGACCAGCAGCTTTAATTAAAAATTATGCTGGTGTGAGGATGGAAATGGCAGCAAGGCCCAGGAAAACTGGAGGGCTGCCAGCTTCCCAGAGGTCAGGAACATGTGGGGAACCTGTGCTTTGGATTCCAGATGAAATCACAAGAGCAATTGAAGCCTTTCTGAAGGCCTGAGAGTAAACCCTGTGAGAGGAGCAGCAGCCCCATGAACAGGAGCCATGGGATGAGCACACTGATGAGCACAGGTCCCTCGGATCCCATGGTAATGGAAGCCACACAAATACCTCAGACAGGTGCTGTTCAAGAGCCAGATAAAATTTCCAACTATGATCCCTCCCCAAAACACCAAATAACTTCCCCAGTGGTTATTTTTACAGGGGTGGGGTGTTTTTTTGCATCTGGAGCTGTCTGCTGACTGATTTAATTCATTCCCTGCTGTGGCAATCGCTAGGGAAACAAGGGCTCAAGGCCCAAAACCTAATTCCCCAAGGCTGCCAGTTCAAAACCAGGCATAGATATGATGCATAAAGTACCATATTCAGTAGATCCACCATGTTACCTTCAGCAAAAAAAATTTAAAAAAAATTAAAAATCATCGAAGGGGAAGCTTTTCAGAAGAAAGCTCTGGCAGGCAGAGTTGCATTCCCAATGCTGGGATGGCTGATGACAGGACCCTCTTGTTGGGAAGCAATGCTGCCTGGAGGGTAAATCCCAGGCCAACACTCCTCCACTTTCTGAGTGTCTGTGGGACTTTCAAGCATTTCCTCCTCTCCTGTCTCATGGTCACTTGGTTTCTCCAAAGTAGGAACTGTCACTGCCCAGATGCACGGGCCCAGCACTGTGAATTCCTAATGCCAGCAGGGCCCCTCCATTCCACTGGAATGTAAATAAACCCCAGCACTTCTTCTGGGCTTCTGCAAGTTAAATAAAGCACTCACACAACCCTACCACCAAAGCATGTGGAAAGGCAGTAAGGGATTGATTCCGGTTTGTCATTGAACTTCCTGTACCCTCCTCATAACCTTCCAATCCCTTATTTATTTATTTTTTTAATCTTTTCACCAAAACCCACGTTAGAACACAGAGGAACCAGAAATGGGGCACCAAAGAAAAGCAAATGATTAAACTAAAAATATCCTTGCCAAACATGCAGAAAAATAAATAGGTGGAAAATAAGCCCAGCTCTCCTGAGGGCAGAGCAAGGCAGCGTACACTGACGGGTCACAGGGATAGCTGCAGTAATTACATTTTACATTGCTTTAGGTTTCATTTATGCTGTCAAAACTGTTTTGTCACACTGGATTTTTTTTAATGCATTTCAGATTTTGCTAATCTCTAGAAAATCTATATCAGTCTAATCAGAGGATTGGGAGGCTCTTTGCTGTATCAAAAATATACTGCTCCATTAAGTCAATCTTTCATACTGGCTTATAAGTCTTTGGAGATTTCCAATTTGTCAAAGGAAAGGATTGGGATTTTTTTTCCTGTCCATGTAGTTAAGTTTTTCTAATGATGAATCTTTGAGGGAAAAAAAAGAAAAGGAAAGAAGAAAGAAAAGAAAATGAGTAGAGTACAAGTGATGATCATTTTAAAAGCCTGCATTGACCAAAATTTTGCTCATGAGTGCCCAAAATCCCAAATATTTGCATGAAGATCAGCAAGCAATAAGGAAACTGATATCATGGACAAAGCCTTGACTTGTCCCCTTACACTGCAGGAGACTCCCTCCATTTCCAGGCTCCTCTTGGCCTGTTCTTCCCTGCACTGGCATCTGTCACAGACTGGCATCCAACCTCCAGCTTCCCCTGGCCAGTGGGAACAGCCCCATGGCCACTTGTGACTGCTCCAAGTGAGCCCTTTCAGGCCTTCCTGCAAAGCTTCCCTCAAGCATGGTTGGCAATCACTGTGAACAAGAGAAATCCATTCCACTATCAGTTTTCAAATCCCTCCCTTCAAGCTCCTTTCTGTTCCAGTGATTATGGAACACTTGATGCTTGTTTGTGGCCCCAAGCTGTAGGAGGGAGCACCTGGCAGACATGTGGACTGAAGAGATGTGGGTTTGGAGAACAGCAGAGGATGGGGATTGTCTCTTCCATCACCATCTCCCCAGAGGGCACAGCCCACAGGAACAATTCCAAATCCACTACATTCAAAATGAACCAGATTAACCAAAACAGACTGAACTGGGTCATGTGGATTGAGCCAGATTTGGCATTGCTCACGTGAGCTGCTGTTCTCCTCTGCTGCTCCAGCAGAGAGGCAGGATCAGAACCTGTGAGCAGGAATTTCTGCTGCAGCACAGCTGAACAAGGAGAGCAGCTGCTCACAGCTCTGGGCTGCCTGGAAGTCGGGGCTGCAGTACCAGCTCTGGGAGAAGCATGGACACAGAGTGTGTGCCACTCTTGGAGAAAGCCTCTGGGACAAAAGGAGGTGCACCCATGTTCAGAGGAGCTCACACTGCCTTTTCTTGCCACATTTGGTGACTTGTTCTGTCTCCTGGGGAGCAGCCAAAAAAACTCAGGATTTTCCTGCTTTAGATATTACTTAAATTAGGCAGCATCATTCCTGTCCCAGGGAAGATACAAGGACTGGAGGGCAGTAGGTAAAAGACTGGGACTGGAAGAGGAGAAGGGAAAAGCAGTAAAGGAATTATTTTCCATTAGTTATATTAATAGCTGAGATAAATGGATTTTTTTGATTGTAGAATTTTTAAGGTATTTCCAGCTTTTCACTGCTGTTTTCTATATTCATTTTTAAGCATAATCCTGCACATGAAACTGAAACTTTACAATTTTTTAATGTTAGTTTATTTTTTTCTAAAATAACACCTGTTATATGTAGTTATTGTAAACACAAATGGACTAGAATCTCTTTGGGCTCACCTGGTAACGTGCTTGTAAAGCACCAAGAAAAATGGAAGCCTGATCTAAGATTGTCTAATTGAATGTGAGCACAGAAAATAAAAAAATACCATATAATACTGGAGCATCATACTCAGGCACAAACTTGGCTGGTCTGCCTTGAGGTTACTTCTCATATACTCTTCTAAATAGAATTTCAACTACAAAGTGCTTCAAAATTATGTGTTGGTCAAGAATGACTAAAGTCCTGTGAAAACCAACAGGAGATTCCCTGGCTTTGTTATCAGGTCAAGTCCTCAAAGGACAAACAAGGGAAGACCAACCCAAGCTGTACAGCTAAAGGGACAGTCAGCATCACTGAGCAGAATTGAAGTACTCCCAGCCACAAAGGGTGAAATATTAGCCTCTCAAACACTTCTTGCTAACTAAATCCATTGAAAGCAAAATGATTAAAGTCCACCTGGTGGATTTACAGGGCTTTGTGCTGATATGAGACCATTCACTCATGAGAGGCAGCCTTTTGACATGATTCAGTTAGCTGCCCTTGGCATTTGACACACACCTAAGGAGTCTAAGTGGTTACTGCTATTAGCAAAGACTTGAAAAAAGACACTTGTCACATTAGGTCAGCCATCTCTTAACTTCATCCTGTGAAATGTCACCAGTACCCCTGGGTTCTCATTCCTTATCAGTCTTTGAGATACATTGTAGTTATTGTTCTAAAGCAGCAAGAACAGAGACTGGGAAACAAAGGAAAGTGTGAGTTGTTTATTGTCTCTTCCATAAATGACAAAAAAGTTCTTGAACTTCAAAGAAAAGGACAGAATTGATTGCTTTGTGCTTTATGTTTTCATAGGGATTTTTACCCAAGGCAGTTCCTGTCCTGCAGGAAAGTCCCTGTTCAATCTCTGCAAACTGGGAGTTGAAGACTCCTAAGCTGGCACTGAGGGCAAGGGGACAAGGTCCACACACCTGAACCAGTGCCAGGGTGCTTTAACAGCCACAGGGGACACATTTGCCACTCTCCCCTTGGTGGCATAAGAGGCATTTGTCAGGCACAAGGAGTGAGCTGGGTGTAGGAAATATTGCTGGACTGGAGATGTGTTTCACACAGGTATAAACCAGAAATCTGGAAACAGCCACAAAGTTGCCTTGACTGTGTTTTCCCCCATCTGTTCTGACCAAATTCATTTTCTTTGAGCCTGTGAAGGATTTGTTTTATGTACAAGGTTATACACAGCACTGACCACATTTTAAACCAGTGTTACCTTGCTCTGCTAATTCAGAGCTGAGGTGTTCAGCCCCTGGCAGAACCAAACTCAGAGAGAGAATTACAGCCTGTGTGCTGAACCCTCACCACAACAGTCACTACAGCAGTGCTTATCCAACAGTTCTGTGTATGACAGTGATATGCTGTTCACAGACATGGCTACACTGAAAGAACATTTTGGGAATTGTGAATTCTTTTAAGATGTTGCAGAATCTTCCTTTTCTACTTCATTTAAGGCTTAGAAAACCGAAAGCCTTGCAATCCTGCCTTGCATAGGCTGAACCTCTAAATTGCAATGGGACAAGGATGGAAGTGTGCAAAAAGGAAAGAAATACAGAGAGGAGAGACATAGATGAGAGTCTTTCATAATATCTCAGCTGGACAAGTTAGTGTTTGACAGCTTGAATTTATGTGAACATTAACAGAATTGATAAGTCAGGGTCTTGCTGACCTTGGTACTATTCCAGAGGTAATATTTTCACTAAGGTGAACTATTTCTGGACATTTCTCCAATGTACTGAACACAAANTTTTTTTTTTTTTTTCTGACATTGGAGTGAGCACAGCTCCTTGTTTCTGTTCTCTATTGAAAGGGAACAATGTATTCTTACTGCAGCCAAGGTCATCTAAATTCTTGCCCCTTGGCAGGGATTCACATTTTTCCTCCAAATGCTTTAACAAACAGGTCTTGCTTTTCTCTCCTTAAATGGGTTGCACCTACTCCACAGAGCTCACTCTCAAAGGTGATGTCCTGCCAGCAGGGGCCTTGACTTTCTGAAAAAACTCTCCTTTCTATGGTTTACTCTGTTGCTTTCTTCAAGGAGTGCAGCTTTGGTGTCACTATTTATCAGCACTCCCAACCAATTTAAGCATTGCAAATACAAATCAGTTTTCTTGGGCTGTGAATGAGTTGCTCAAGCAGGGAAATAAAAGGGGGGAGTTGGAACTAGGATTTCCTGAGGCATACACGATCTGTTTGGGTTTGGGGTATTTTAATGAGTAAATGTTATCTGTCATCAGTGTGACTGGCAGCTGGAAAGCACACAGGACTGAGATCCCAGGGGAAATAAGTGTCTTTTCCTTTCTGGGAAAGGGACACACTCTTGGCCTGACCACACTCCACTACTGACAACAAAAGCTCACGAGATCCAGGAAACCCCAGTGAACACAGCTTTCCCTGGTGTGAATCAGCACAGCTCCCTGGGCCTGCAGTGGCACTGATTTATAGCAACTGAGGATTGTAGGCACCTAAATCCATTTCATGAACCACAAAACACATTGTATGCAATCATCTTCATCTATAACAACAAAACCTGCATGCTCAAGAAAATTGCTTGATGATACCGCAGATACATACATTTATCCAAGCTAATTAAGAGTTACTGAACATATCTTTAATTACTGGCAATACTCTGAATGGCCTATGGCCCACAAATGTATCTCTATCATAATCACAGTCAACCCTTCTCCTCTTCAAAGTGTATCATAATTGTTTACTAATTAATCTTTAACCTCTTGTACCACACAGCATGTTTAGCCTTCTATAAACACTGACTACACAGTCCTGGAGAAGAAAAGGAGGGGATGATGTGTTAGGGAATTTACTACATTCACTCAAAGACTCACTGCTTGGCATTTAATTTTGTTAACTTCTGTAGAATCCTGAGAGTCAGCAGAGACCTATCCTAGTTTTATGATTCAGATAAACATCCTGATTTGGTTCTAGGCAGCACTTTAACATGCTACCTACAGTGGCATTCACGGTCTCCCCTGCTAGATTGCACTCAGGAAAAACACTTGGGGCTCCATGCTCACCAGATCTTGCCTGTACTCAAAAAAAATTGTACTGACATTCCCTTTCTTGAGCAAAGTCTTAAAACTCTACTTGCTTGCATGGCAATCAGTGAGATCTTTACTGCAGACATTAATAGGAAGTGGAGCAAGTCTTTCATTTGAAAGGTAACAATAGGTAATGTTACCTGGTACATCCTTGCTTAGGGTATGGCTGAAACAGCTGCAGCTGTTAAGGCTGATCATTTCCGAGTTTTACATTGGCCTCTGGCTGAATTTTTCAGAGGTAACACCAAGTAATTTCTCTAAATAAGGATAGAGGATAGGCTGCCAGGTCAGATAACTCTAACCATGGTGATGGCCAGAAATTACTCAAAATTGTACAAAGAAAGTGATGCTCTTCCTGGGGAAATTTTAGTGTGGCTGAGTTACAAAGAACAATTACAGTTTGAAATGAAATTTTAGGGTGTTTGAGTTACACCCAGCATATACCCCATCTTAAGTTAATGTGTGAGATGACAACAACAAAAACTGAAGTTAGAAAATGTTGGGATTCATGGCATTTGGGAAAGTTCTGCTCAGCTGCATTTATGGTTTTCACTAGGATGCATTTTATGAGAAGGTCACTCGCTTCCCTCACCCCACACAGCACTAGGTACAGGTGGAAGGAAGCTTCACGTCTTCCTCCCTTATTCTGAGATTAGACACAAAATTTTTTTCTTTTACATGAAACTCAGCAAATTTTATGGAAAAAAGTAACAGTCCTCATTATTCTTGTCTTCAGTAGAGACAGAAACAAGGCAAAAGGAGTGAAACCCCATCAGACAAAGCAAGCTCTGGGCACTTCAGGAGTTACTCTACACAAATCAAGTCACACTGTTGTGCAGTGACTGATGGAGTGAGGCTTTACGAGACAAAAACAAAGACTGATTCTGACAGGGGGGAGAATTCTACTTCTATGAATAGTACTTTTCAAGGGCACTCAGCTGCTCGGGCAGGTACATGTCTCCACGCAGGCACGTACACAAGAAAAGAGAGGGGAAAGATTTCAGTAACCCAAGTGGAGCTTTGGGACTCTATTGTGTTCATGTGCTGCTAAAGCTGATGATGTGCCAGTATGAACCAGCTCATCAGATGGGCACAGGCTCTCTCTGTTCTTTCCTAGGAAGGTGGCAGATAAAAGACAAGGCATTCAAGTAGCTGACAGGGTAACCTGTAAGTGCCTGTCCTGAGCAATCTACTTGTCAGCTTTCCTGGCTAAGAGAGGAGACGTGTGCCACAGCTGTCAGCTTTGTGTCATCTTTCCTCCCTGCCTTTCATCGTCCTTCATCCCATGAATGGAGGTTTTATTTTACTTTCTTTTTTTGGCCCAGCTCGCAGGAGCTCCTTTGTCCCACTGCCTTAATGGATCTTGTGAGTGTGCAAATCCAGCCAGTTCCAGGAATGGCTAAATGGGGAACAGGACCAAAGGCATAAGGAAACCATCATCATCATCATCATCATCATCATCCAATAGGCACAGTGAGGCCTGGAGGTGTAAATGCTCAGGCTACCTTGGAGGTGGCTGAACACAGAGCCTGCCCTTTAGGCTACTACCACACACTGGCAGTCATCCTCAAGCACAGCACAAAGGACAGGGCTTTCCTTTTTCCCCATCAGTGATTCCACAAACACTTCATCACAAGGGTAAATGCCTGTGAGAACAGGGAATCTCAAAGATGCTTTTCTCTAACAGTGCATCCATGCCATCACAAATATAAGTAGCTTCTAAGTCTGACCAGGAAAATCCCTGCACCTGATGCATTTCCCTAATTCTCCCTGGCAAAAGCTGTCTAAGCCAGGCACTCCCAGCTGTTGGAGATGCATGTGGGTACAAAGAGCCCTTAAACATCCACCTTCTCATGGAGACAAAGGGCTCACTCATCAACTCTCTTTCCCTCCACCACAATTATCTAAAAGAAGGTGTAAGGATGGATTACGAAGATCTCTGGCTTTGAACAGAAACATCCATCTTAAACAATAATGGCTAAATGACTAAAATCTAAAATAAAATTTGTTTTTAGGCAAATCTCAATTCCTCAGAATTGCCAGGACGCACACAGGAAGGAGGCTGTGGAGCTCCTGTGCAAATTCAGAAGTCATGAAAGATCAAATTAATACTAGAGACTGGCAAGGGGACACGTTTAATTTTAGAAAAATGGCATAGGTATGATTGCAAGCCATAAAAGAGGAAGGAACATCTTCGGAAGTGTAACTTGGGAAGCATGGCACATCGGGTAAAACAAAGCATCAGGAGCTGGCACTACAGCTCTGATAAGGGGCCAGGGGATTGCAGGCAGATGCATTTTTTTGTCAGATTCTAATGAAGTGTCTCAATTTAAGAATGTCAACAATATTCTACTTTGATCAAGAATATTTCATCATTCCTGGATCAAAGGGCTTTTTGTCTGACCTTTTTATTCCCTTTCCTTTTAGAGACATAAACCATGAGATTTAAAGGTATATGAACTTTGACTCTCTACTCTGACTAGGAACTAAAAAAACCTAATGGTGAAAATTGCCCTCCTGAGCACAGGGGTGGGCCTGGTGGGATGCTCCCAGCTGGCATTAGTCTTTGATTCTGTGAAAGTAAATGTCAAAGTAAATACTAAGATGCAGCTCTGAGTGAAAATTCCAATTTCGGCTCATCTCTCCTGCTGGTTTCTGGGAGGCAGAAGGTAAAAGCTCATTAATGTCTTCTCTCCTTTTCAGATACCCACTTGCTAGGTGACATTTACTTCAGTGTTTGGGTATTAAACAAGGAATTCTGAGCCTGTTCTGCTTTCAAATGTGGACCAACTGCCAGAACAGAAAAAGGAGAACTGAGTGAAAGAAAACATTTGCAATATGTCTTTGGAAATACAAGTGTTCAGGTGGTGAGCAGCTCTCGGTTTTCAAGATTTACTTGTCAAAGATGCAAGTTCCTGCATGCTCAGCTCTTTAGGGCTTTTTTAACCTATCCATTAGAGAGATGAATTTTTAGATAACTAC
This sequence comes from Aegithalos caudatus, assembly GCA_013389925.1. NCBI lineage: Eukaryota > Metazoa > Chordata > Aves > Passeriformes > Aegithalidae > Aegithalos > Aegithalos caudatus. The sequence continues at coordinate 1,439,330 of WEIU01001089.1, read as the reverse complement.
ATGACATTTTCTGCCTTCATCCTGGTCATTCTGCCTGGGTGTTCCAGCCCTCCCCTCAGCCTGCCCCAGGATGTGCAGCCGCTGTGGCCAGGCCAGCTCTGCTGCATTTGTCAGAGCAACCTGCACAATGAGCATCACTCTCAGTGCCTTCCAAACAGCACTGCAGCCATCCCTGCCATGGAAAAGTTTGGAAACAATAAGGAAGTGTAGTTAAAAGAGCATTTTGCCTACCTTAGATATAATTATGCTTTCTATCTACAAAACTTACACTGCCTGATCACCTCACAAGCTTATCCACTCAGGGAAGTTAGGCACAGAGTCTGACCAGCAGATCCCAAAGGTATTTATAGTGCCTGGAATTCCCTCTGGATCTGAGTGTCACAGATTCATCCAGTGTCTTAGAGCAAGTCTGTTATCAGGCAGGTAAAGAAGTTCCTGAGTACAAACATTTTCTGAACTTCCTAGGTTTATAGGGGAAAAACATTTGTGGGACCCTGCAGCAAGGATTGTTTTGGCTCTGGCTGGAGAGAAAGATTCCAACTGAATGAAAAGCATATTGCAGTTGAGGACTTTTTTACAGATAAAATATTGCTCAACAAAGTATAAAGTATTGTTTTATTTATCAAAGTAATATAATTCAAAGTCAAGAGAAAATGAAACTGGAATATTTTAATTTCATTGTTTTTCACATCTACCTGCTCACTGTTTTAAACAACAAAGGCAATAGTTAGTTTATTACTGATAAATAAAAAACATTCTTAAAAGACAATATAATCCTACTTCATACATCCTCATTACCTGGTAAGAAAACAAACAAATGCAGTGGGTTTTATCACAGCACTCACATTTGATCAAGAGCACAATAATCTCATTCAAATCAACACCATAACTAGAAAGTAATTGCTGTATAATCAGACATCAAACAGACAAAATCACCCTGGGTGTTTCTAACAAAATCACTTGGTGTCAGTTTAACTCCACTCCCTTTGGATGGTTTATTCACAAGGTGACAGTACTGAGACTTCCTGAAGCCCTTCCTAATTCTTTCCCAACAGTAAGAGGGGAGATGCAGATATGCAGCATCAGAGAGCTCTGTCCCAGGAAATGGCATCAGTGCACAGGCCCATGGGCCACAGCACATCCCTGCTGTCTGCTCCAGTACCAAATCCAGGCAAATACCATTCCCTTGCTTTACTTCTGCACCCACACCCCAGATTTAGTGACCGGCAGACAGCAGCACCAGGCTGAGAGGCAGAAAACAGAGGGTAATGACAGGAAAAAATATCTCAGTCTTTTCCCAGCTGGATGAGGGATGTTCTCCTGCATTCCCAGTATGGAAGCTCAGGCTTCAACACTGTGCAGGAGTCAGTGCAACAAAGGTTTTTCATACATGTGGCATGAAAAAGCTTTCCCGCTCCCAAACTGATTTCCATCAGGCAGCTCTGAAAGGCAGGAATCCCTGGAGATGCCAGTAGGAACTCCAGTGGATTGTTACACACAAAGGGACAGTCCTATGTGGAAATCCTTTTGTACTGTGCATCAAATAGTCGTGTAATGACTGTATCGTTTTCTCTGAAGAGCCTCAAAGCAAACGATTTCAAAGGCAGGAAGAAGTGAATACCTGGAGCTGTCTAATTACAGACTCTGAGATATGCAGAGCAAAGTATTAAAATAAATGATATAGATGGATTATCAGAGAAGAGAGTGAGGCTGATAAGCCATATTTAGTATACTAATCCTGACTGTTTGTTTTGCATTCTTTGAGCCTTTTAAGATGACAAGTTCTGATCAACTGCTTCCCTTAGAGGTTGGCAGCTTTCCTGCTCTAGCAGTTAATTTCTGTTTGATGTTCTCAACTTTGTGTCAATGTACAAACTACTGTTAAGATATATAGCAGCGATTAAAATAATTCATCCATCTGGTTATAATTAAAGACCTAGTTAAATGTAATGACAACTTGATGTAGGAAAGCCAGCTCTCATCTTTTAAAAGGGCTGTGTACATTCAGAAACTAATGCTGTAAATGGGTGACAGACTACTGCAATGTGGCCATTAAATTCAGCGGAATTAATTAAACTTGTTTCATAAAAAAGCCTTAATGACATTTACTGGCAAGACAAGTAAGGCAGAAATTGCAAGTATCCGTGATTGCTCCCTATGGAATCTCACTGCTTCCAGAAGACCTCAGCAGACCCTCCAAGCACCACAGCAGACACTGGATTGAGGCAAAAGGGGGTTATGAATTTGCTCTCCCATAAGGGTTGTTACTGCAAATTTAAGTCTGCTGGCTGGTCCCCAACTAAGAACATAAACACAGGGAGGGTACAAACACAATCCTGACACTTTGGGAATCGTGCGCAGTGAGCTTTGTGAATGGGAAACGTTTGTGAGGATCAGAAAATACATCAGAACCATGGAGACAGATAAAGACTCATTAATCCTGGGAAATAAAGCAAAGACATCCCCGATAAGTTGGAAGAGATGGCATTCTATTTTCTGGCTTTGCCTGCTGGCAACAGGAAACTTGTCCCACTTATTCAAAATATTGTATGTTTGGCAGAAAAATCTCAGGGACCTCACCTTATGTCAGATCCAGGATTTCCATTGTCTTGAATGAGACCAGGATCAGCATCAGAAGCTGAACTATGTAATAACTGATGCTGACTTTGCATTGCTTTCAATCTGTCCAAATGTCTTTCAAAAACTTCCAATGAAGTAGAAAATTGTCATTATTTAATTTGGGTCCAAAGAAACCATAACTCAATCTGAAGATATTACTTCATTTCAATATTTAAGTGTTTTAAAGAGGCAATTTTGAAACACAAACCCACTTGAATTGTTAGATTACAAGATCTACCTGACTGAAACGATATTTTTTTAATAGAACAATTTTGCTGAAGTGTCATATATTTGTGAAACTATAATCATAACTAAATCTGATTTTATTTTCTGAGAAAATCCCGTTCCCACTGAAATCTGTCACCCAAGCCAGAGGCTGGTAATATTTTGCAGGTTTTGGGAGTCACAAAGGGATTCTTGCCTGATTCCATTCTTCCATTTTCAATGAATTCTGAAAATATAAAACAGTGAAGTGTCCACAGAAAACCAAGGTAGCAGAAGAATAGAATCAAAATCTTCCTTATCTTCGCAATATTATTTGAATAGGTGTGTGCAGTGAAGCCTCCCCTGAATCCCACCTTCCATTCCCATTCTGGTTGTAAAACAAAATATTACTGAAATTTCTTTGGTTTAAAACTTTCCTGTTTTGTCCTTCTTGCAATTAAAAAAGAGAAATCCACACATAAACCTCAACTTCCAGCCTGTGCTTTGCCTTTCTGCTCTTCAAATATTCCATGTTATATTCCTGGTTGATTATTCTACAATACCCACTTCATAAAGCCCCAATGCAGAGTGGAAATTATATTTCCACATCACAACCATAAGCTGCTGGGTTTCCTCTTCATTTGATTTAAAGTCTTTGGCCAGCTGATTTTATTTTTTTTTTAGGACAAGCCTCTCAAACAGGTCTGAGGTTTGAGTTTGGGGTGTTTGCTTTGCTTTACTCACATATTTTAACTCTTTTCTCTTTGACCAGCAGACTGTGAACAACCTTTTCCTGTGTCCAAGCACTTTTTCTTTATTAATAGATGTTGAAGTTTTCTTACTTTGAAGCACCTTTTGCAACTCCTAGCAAAGTGCCTGGTACTACACAATTAAACTGGCAAACTCCAATCCTTTCCTCACTGAAACTCCCCTGGGGATCAGACACCACAATGACAATTCTGCAGTGCACATGCCTCTGTTTCTATGTTTGGTCCAGCTCCAGAAGTAGTGAAACAAAGGCAGCTGTTGACAGTTCCAACTGGCCAAGGGAAAACCCAGAAGATAAGAAATCTCCTGAGAAGACCCAGAGCCATGAGATTTGCAGTCAGATAGCCAGCCCAACTCTCAGTGACCTCTCTGAGAGAACTGAAAACGTCTGGCCGCTTGTCAAAACTGAACATCCAACCCTGTGGCTGAAGGAAACCCATAGTAAGAGATAGCCAAAGCAATATCAAAGGCACAAAATCCATGAGATATAAGTAATGGAATTGTTTTGGGAATAGCCTTTTCTGCACTGCACGCTCTGTACTGTTCCATAATTATATGCAGACACACCAGTTCCTGTTCTGCCCTAATCAGGATAACACAATCCTTACTGCCTTGAGCACACAACCTCGGCGTCCCCTTTCGGACATTTCTTGATGGGCTAAAACTGAGCCAAAATGTCAAAATATTACAGGAGAAACCAAAGGGAGAATTGCCAATATTCAGACAGAGCAGTTCTTCCATTAATCACACTCTTGCCTCTCTCTACATTATAGTCACAACCTCCATCCCCCAAAATTACTTTGTGCTAGTGAACATGAGCAAGGCTATCAAAATTTAGTTCCTAATCCTTCCAGATCAGTGGTTCATAGTCTGTATTGGCTATAACCATTCCTAGAAGCATTTTAATCAGGGAGCCAACATATCCAGCCCTTGGCAACCACAGGGCAGCTGGATTTGGGATCTAGGGAATCAATAGCATGGACAGCAGACCTGCATTCAGAGGACCCTCCAAACCTTACTTTCAGCCATGAATACAAATGCTCTGGGAATCTGACTTGTTTCAGCCATTCCAGGACCAGTTGGCTTTAATTTATCTTACTATCCAAAAATGAACCACTTGAATTTTTAATTTTTAGTCGAAACAAAAGTCTCTATATTTTGGGGCAACACTATTATTAGTGTGGAAAGAGTAGGGGAAATCTGCCTCACTCTCAGCTACTGCAGAATTGCTCAGCACAGAAGTCAGGATTAAGGTTCAGCAGGAAACAGAGAACCTCAGCTAAGAAGCCAGACCAGAGTCTCCTGGAGTAGCCACTGTACAACTACAACCTCATTTCCTGAATGAGAGGGTTCATTGCAGGTGTCCATGGCAAATTTTTCTCCATAGTTCTTTTTGCTATTTCCAGCATTATTCTGCTTCAGATCAGCTGCTGTCTAAATTATTTTACTGAGATAATCTTAGATCATTGCCTGAGACAACAAAGCAGATGGAATAATTTGATTTTTATTACAGCCAGTTGAAACCAGCCATGAGGATTTATCAAACCTGGAGGGAACAGGTACTTCTCAGTCTTGCTGTAACTAAGTAGGACATAGAGTGCCAGGACAGCATGGAAATGTAAGCCATGGAGATGGAGACACTGACCAGGCACTGCCAAGCAGCCAGGCTGACCCTTCACCAACCCTGGACAGACCTGTGGCCCCTCTCAGCACCCCCCACCAAACAGCACCACTGAGGTGCCCCAGGACATGCACAGAGCACCCACTGGATTCATGGCCCACCCTTCCTCAGGGTGACACCGGGGAAGTGGCAGCTGAATAAATTCAACAACAGCTCCACCAGACCCTGCTGCCAAGGGAAATTCAGCTGGACTTTTACCCTAACACCCTTTACGCAATTCTTATCTCTTTCTTCACAGGACCTCCTCATCAAAAGCTCCTTGGCACAACCCAAGCTGGTCTTCCATCCCCAGGGGCAGAAGGAGCTGAGTGTGGAGGCAATTTGTTCCTGGGAGCATGCATCATTCCTCCAGTCAACGCTTACATCTGGCCAGCCCTCCTTGGACTGCTTTACGGAGCAGTGGACGCTGTCCAGAGCGCTCTGCTCAGTGTCCCTGACAAGATGGCCATCAAAGACCGGGTTAGGGGTCAGGCACCCAAAGCCATTAGCACTCCAAAGTGATTGATTATCATCATGTGTGGTCTCAATCAAGAGCCGGTAATGAGCTGCATTCATTAATCCCATTTATATGTTTGCATAGCCCAGTCTTGAATTTCAGAGAATAAAAAGGCTTCATACTGAGATCGGCACACTGCACTACCTGGCAAGGAGAAGGATGTCACAGAGGGCATAAAGGATTTGCAGATAATTCTGCATTTTGGGAATTTCAGCCCAGGTATTTCTAAATGCCAAGCAGAGTGGCTCCACAGTATGGCCCGCACACCTCCCAGCAGCACCAAGCCACAAGCTTGTGTTCCCCACTCTGTGCTATAGTTTCATCTATACTTATTTAATGTTTTCCTTGCACTTCAAAAATAACTCTCCATGACCACAGCTGTGTCCAGTGTTACACCCACTCCAAGTTTCTGTTCCTGTTTAGACCATTATGGGTTCTCTACCACTTTGTGTTTGATAACCTCTTATTTTCTTCTTTCCACCTCCATCAAAAACCTCATGTTCTGAGCATGCCCCTGGCACCTTTGGCTGTCCTGTCTTCCTCAAGCCATGCCCCTGTGATAACCTTCAGCAGAGAGCCCCATCAGAAGTAACTTGACCCTGTGCCCTACCCTTACATCCCATTTTGGGCAAGCCAGGCTTCCACCCTGTGCTGAGCCTTACACATCAACCCAGATTCCTTTCACTACCATTAAAGCCATGTTTTCCTGCTTCCCCTCCCCAGAGGTTCCCTAAAGAAATTACAAAACTAAAGGGTGAAATTCTGTCTCAGTTGAAGCCAATGGGAATTAAAATAGGAAGTTGCCACTGGCTTTAACAAGGCTGAGACTGACCCCAGCTCTTGAAGCTCCAGCGCAAGGCTCTGTGCTTCACACAGAATGATGAGGGCGTTTTCAGCTTGAAAATACTGAAAATTTTCACTTCTGAAAATACTCCAGAATGTCAGCGAGGACAAATTCAACATTTTTAACTCTGTCAGAAGACTTTCATATTGATAAACTCACTGACCAGAACAGCACAAACATGCCAGAACACAAATCCTTTGCAAAATACATTAAATTTGAACCAGCTTGCCCTTAAGTAGAAATCATTTATTTTCAAATATGTTGGAAATGACACTCACCTTAGATATTTCAAGGAATCAGCTGATTGCATGCTTAGATGTCCAGAAGCTCTCACCACTTTTCCCAGCATAAATTCAGTACACAATGTAAAAATAAAAATAAAAAAAAGTTCTTTCAAAAAGTTAAGAGGGGTTTGCTGGGTTTTTTTTCAGAAGGGTATTACTTGGTTAAAAACAGATTTGAGTAATAAATGCCTCTAAACTGTTCTCAGGGCCCTGTTTTGTAGGAATACTTTTAGCATTTCATGTGGGGGAAAAAAATATGTACCACTGTGAGGTAATGATATTTATCCACTCTAATGCAAAAGAACAGCAAGGATGTTAAAGGTATCCAGCACATAATTATGTGTGTAAGCAAGTCAAAAACTTTACAGTTATGCACTGAAACCTAAAATAATCAAGGTAAAGGTGACACTGCGCAGTAAACTTAAAAAACTTTTTTTTTTTTTTTTTTTTTTTTTGCAAACCCCTAAAGCCCAGTGCACAGGCTCACCTTCCATGTGATCCCACATATTGCTGGTGCTCTCTGCTGCGGTGCCCTGCTGGAAATTATCTGCTGGGGTAGGTAAACTCCATGGCCAGCCCTTAATATCTTTATATCACACCCATAATCCACAACAAGGAATTCTTTATTTCTTCAAAGGAAACACCACCTCTGCTATCACTCCTTGACTCACAGCAGAAACCCAGGAGATGCCTGGGTCGTGCCTGAGGGATGCCAGGATGAAAAAACACTCAGAGGGCCCTGCAAAGCACTGTCCTGGTGGTAGAAGGAGCAAGATGAGTCCTGGAAATGCTCCTTCCAATGATCTCTAGAAAGACATGCAGAAAGACAGGCAGAGAGATACCATGCCCAGTCTCTCCTACGACAGGAAAGAAATTGGAAGATGAAGAGTTGTGGAATAAAACTACTGACTGGAAATAAAATGAGAGAGCAGGAAAGAGTTTGTGTTTGCTCCATAGGGAGACAATGACAAAGGACAGAGAACTGGTCTCTTGAGGAGTTTTTTTCACTGGGATTCAGGGATTCAGAAGTCTCTTAGTACAAGGTTTTATAGACCAAGCTACTTACTTCTATGGATACACAGGGATAATTGATCATTCTTTAGGAAAAAAAACCAACAGGAGATCAGCAGCTGTCAATGCTAACAAGCAGCTGTTGCCTCCAAACCCATCTTCTCAATGAAAGAGATAAAAACTGAGAGCTGAGCTCAGCCTTGGTGCTCATGAGAAGCCAGACAGGGCAGAGTGAACACTGCAGTCCCATGTGTGCCATCCCTGGCTCTGTGACTTCAGGGAAGCTGTCTTCTCTTCCCTCCTGCTTCTCCTGGGTTAAACTGCACAAACCAGCAGCAGGGCTGGCCTTGCTCTCCAGCCACAGCCCTCTAAGCTCAGTTTTAGAAGGTAACTGGGAAAACAGTGCTGGAGCTGTGTTGACATTGCTGAGAGAGGATTTTGCCTTTGTCTTTGACCATTTCAGTTTCATGCATGAGTTTAATAGGTACATGTGAGTATACAAAAACCCAAGTGCTTCTAAACATAAATCCTTATTTCATTAACTCAGAGGGACTAAAGGAACTGTGTCTTTCCCCTCAGCTCACAGAGGAGCTGCTGATTACAATATATGTGACTCCAGAGCTGTGCACTTTCTGTCTGCTGGTGACCTTCCCTCACTTGGGAAATGACCTGCAAGGCCTCAGGTTACAGCTTTATACAGATTACAATAAAATTTACTCTGGCTTTTAACAATTAAGAGCTGTAATGGCTTAGTACTTCATTTATTGACAAGTGAGCAAACAAAGAGAAGGAAAAAAATTCATAGACAACCCTCCATTAGAAATAGGAAAAAGAAAATGTTTCTAAAAGCCCATACATCCAAAAGAGCAGCACTACAGCAGTTTAATGGGTGAATCCAGGTAAGAACTCACACTCACTGGCTCATGTCTAGAAAAATATCTATCACAAGCACAGCCTAAGTACAATCCTGAAACACTCACATGGAGAGGCTGCACGAGCTCCCAGTCACTTGGGAGAAGAGCACTTTTTCACTCCCTCACTGAGTTTGGGGTTCATGAAGCTGGTTTAAGTTCTAAAGAATCTCAGCTGGCACCTACAGCAATGGAGAAGCTCAGTCATACAGCACTCAGGGGTCAGGGGGCAGCTTCAGCAAAGGAACAAATTCAGCACAGGAAGGTCCAGATCTCCTGTCTGGTTGTTTTCTGTTCCTCTCATCTGGCTCAGTTCCTCACAACTTGCTCCTCAGCAATCAGTCAACTGTTTTGGCAGTAGAAAGACAGACCATCATCTTCTAAACTCAAAGAAAGTTCAGCAGTGAACACCAGGAAAAAAATCAATTCTCCAGCTCTGTAGTTTGAATGTTTCCCTAAACCCACCAGTCTGCAGCTGGAGGGAACCTAATTAATTACAGAGGTGACTGAAAGGAAGTTTCTTTGTTGTTTCCGACTAATTTGGGTGGGTGTATGCTAAAACTTGAATGCTAATCATCAAGCATCTTCCTGAAAGAAATCTTCCAGTTGTTTTCCTTTGCTGTGCTTTAGTTCCCATCACAAGGCAAGCTCAGGGCACAGGATCTGAACTCTCTCCCATCAAACCAAGCTGGAAGATGTGCTCCAGCTGGGTCCACAGCACACCCACAGTGAAACCTAAAGTTGGGACAAGGGTGCTACAACTTAAACACAACACAATCAAAAGGGCAAGATTCTCCTCCAGATGGAAATTGACTCAGTGATTTTTATAAGCCAAAGTCCTGAGATTCTGTTTGATGCCTCATCCCTGGAAGTGTTCAAGGCCAGGCTGGATGGAGCTCTGAGCAGCCTGGTCTAGTGGGAGGTGTCCCTGTCCACAACAGGGCAGGTAGAACTGGGTGATCTTTAAAGCCCTTTCCAATCCAAACCACTCTGATTCTATGATTTGAATTTTTCTTCTTTAAAAGAATCTTGTAACTGGCTCTGCTGGTGTCTAGCTAAGACAATCTGTGCAAATTTAAATTCTGCAAAGCTGAGGAGGTGGAAATCTATAGATATCACTATTTTGATACACATTCATCTATATCATCTTCTTAAAAAAAAAAAAAAAGTCAGGAATCTTCCATTTCTGAAAGTTCAGAGACACAAGAAAATGAAACATAAAGGAAGGTCCTGAGTTGCAGATCTTATAAAGAGATTCCTACACCTTTTATTGCTGCTCATCAGGGTTCAAAGAATTCAGCTGCACATGGGGTAGAAATGAGACTTATTTCATTACCAGAAGTTACAGACTCTACAATAATGCTGCATTTAAAAACTGGAAAAAAATGTTTTGGCTAATAATAAAATGATACCAAAGGGCCAGGCTCCCTAGTTAAACACTGATCTTCCAAGTCCTGACCAAAAGAAGCTGAAAATCTGTGACATACAGAAATTCCAGATAGACACTCACAATTGTGAAGCAATTTTCATTCCATAATGGAATTAATTTTTATTTTAAATATCGCCAAAACAACATTTCCTATAAAAATTAAAGGTTTATATTAAATATTTAGTGTCTTTAAAAACATGGAAAGATGTTACTCTTTTGTCCTTTCTTATCGTTCAAAATCATGTCTTATCACTGGTGCAGATTAGATCTTTTCCAGGTTTCTTTTTCAGCTTTTTCTTACTTTGGGATGGGGTTTTTGTTGTTGTTGTCTTTTTTTAAAGTTTTCTAGACTTTCTTTCATCCCTTGCAATTTTTAACACCCTTGTTCTATTGCATCCAGGATCAACAAAAGATAAAGAGGTAAACCAAAAATATCAAAAGTCCAAAAGATTAACATCTCTATTTTTAATGAAAAAGCAAGAAAAGTGATGTTTGTGATCCAGTAAGAAAGTTGTCTTCCATCAGAAATATTTTCAGTGGGAGATGTGAACAAGATAGACTGCCAACATTTAAATTTATCTAACTTTATTGAACTAGTTTTGTCTAACTTTAGTCAACATAATGCATAATATATGAGAAGAAAATAGTTTGTACAAGAATTACTGCTGTGACTGGAATCAAATTAGAAATAATAATAATAATAATAATAATAATAATAATAATAATAATAATAATAATAATAATAATGTTTGTTTTCATAAGGTACTTCTGCTTTAACTTTTTTACCAGTTAAATATTTCACAGGCCTAAAAAATGTAGATTAAATTAAACTTTTTTTACTCTTTGATGACACATATCCCTGAAGAACATCTAAACTGGACTGCTAAGAATTTGGAGAAGAAAGTTGTAGCAGGGCATTGACCTCATATGAAAACAGAGAAGTAAAACATAAGGATCGTGTTTACTCTGTATGAGTTTCCTGTCGACACTGTTTATTATTGAGCAATAAACACACTTGGACTGTAGAGATATATCTTTAGAAGAGGTATTAAGAATCAAACAGTTTCTGTAAATCTTCTGAGTGGTATTAACATTCAGATTTAAACAAGGTTCCACACATAACACGCATTTGATCATTTAACAGGTCCACTTCCAAAATATTTCTGGCTGCAGATGTCCAGTTAGTATCTGATTCTTCCACTTTGCTTGGCCAAAATGCTGAGATTTAGTCTTATTTTAACTAAACACATCCTAAGTTATTTTTGTATGTGTCTCCTGGGCCTCAATTTCACCGCAGCAAATTTCTGCTGTGGTGATGGTCTGTAAATGCTCCTTTCTTCCATTTCCCTTCATTTATCCCACTTTGTGGCATTATCTGATAAAAGTGCTGAGGACACACTCCCTCCCTCATGCAAAATACAAACAAATGGGACATGAAGAAAAGGCACCCCCACATCACTGTCCCAGCACTGGTTGGAGTCCTGAGGGTGATTTACAGCACCAGGCTGGTGACACTGAGCTACTTAGGATGACAGAAATTTGCTTCTTCAGCACAAAGTAAAACCCCCTCCAAAGGTCCTCCATTAGCATCAGCACATGTGCATGATGCCCCAGAGCCTGGAGGAGGGATGATCTAAGGAGTATTTCTCCAGGCTACCCATTCTAATTGCTTAAGGTCACTCGAAAACCAACGCTTGTCAAATAGTAAATATGGGAGAAAATGTATTTCAGACTGAAAGAGATGTTTCATTACATTCACAAATGGCAAGTGGTTTTTCCATTTGAGGGCACTTCTTTACTCTTAGAATTTTTTAGTAAGTTTTATTGAACTTGCTCTTGGAAGTCCATTTCAAAATAAAGCCTAAATCTTTAGTGCAAAATGCACTGAAGTGACAGCTCTCACTTCCCTCGTTTTTTCCAGGGTGTGAAAGTTGGGCCAAAATGGTTTGCCAAGTTTGACTGCAAACAATTTCTGTTGAACTGAGTCTGATTTTTCAGCAAGTAAACGAGAGGAGTGACTATTTGTCTTACCTGTCCATGAAAATAATATTGGCGATTCCACTGTTAACTTTTTGTCAAAGACAGATGCAAAGACATGAGGGACCAACTCTGCTTTGCAGTGTGGATGGGTGTTAATGAGAGGCCTAAATGCTAATTAAGCCCTCCACGGTGGTGTGGGTTTGTGTTTGAACCCACAGCATGTGCCCCAGCCCGGGGTTGGGCAGCCCATCCTGCCCAGCTCTGATTTCTATCCACAGGGAGCCTGGCTCTGGGTCTCAGTGTCTGTGACAAGTCCTGGTTACAGCGCCCAAATACCCCCAAAGTGGCCCTTCAAAGCAGCTACACATGTAAGAATAGTACCCAGCAAGTGTGTGAATAAAGCCAACCTTCTCCCACTCCTCAGAAAGTCAATGTCCAGAGCAAACCCCTCCTCTGACTTGTCAACACGCACTGCCTCACCGCTTGGCCTTTCGAGATTCCAGCCCGGACGGAAGGTGATGGGAATTGAACTTCGGCTCTCAAGAGCACCTGGCTTTGTTATCTCTAAGGGCCCAGGAAGATTTCAGGCACTATCAGTCCATGCCATGTCCTGACACTTGACTCACAAAGTGGCACTGGTGTTGGCTTACCTCCAGGCTGCAGATAGCGACTGTCAGCAGCGAGGTGAAAATGAATAGGAGTGGAACAGAAGCAGAGATCCTACTGCTTCTTTTGGGAAAACACGGCATCCCAGATTGCTGAGGAGTCCTCTCTCTTCTGATTCTCTCTGAAATAAGACCTTTGCTACATAGAGTCCAGGAGGTTGAGTTCACACAGCCTTTTTTAGAGCATTATCTCCATCTCTGCAGTGGCCACAGGGAAATACTAAAAAAACTGATGAATGTCAGACAAAGCCTTTGTGTGGATCCCAGAAACACAGCTATGACACTGATTCCAAGTATCACTGAAAGCAAGGAAGTTTCTCATTTTCCCCATGCAATTTGCCTCTTCTCCCAGAAGACAAGTATATTGTTATGTGCAGATATATTCTGTATTTCCTATTCAGAATGAAGACACTGAAAGCCCACAGCCCCAGACAACACACCAAGTTTTAACCCACAATTTGATTTGAATGCACTTCAGCCAGAAGCTCAAGCATGATGATAATAACCTGACATCTCTCTGGGAACAGATAGCAGGCTGCAAAACTGATCTTCTCCCAGTGTTGAGCCATGCCTGTGTTACATGCACAAGACAGATGCAGGAATGCCCTAGGAAGGAGGCAGATACTGCTTTCAATGAGAAACCAGATAACGGTGAAGAAAGCAGCTGCTTTAGAGAAACTTGGGTGCTTCTAAAGCATTCAGAACTGCAGAGGCATTTAGTGTTTGCTCTTTTATCAGTGCAGCTGCAAGTGATAATTCAACCTGCAAGTGGTCTGTGCTTTTGTCCTGTTTGAATTGAAAAATGCCCAAACAAAAATCCCTGCATTGTATCAGGATTATATGCTTGAAAGGAACTGAACAAATTGCATTTAAAATGATCAAAATGATCCATTTTCCTTACCGTGTTGCTGGTAGACAAAGGTTGGTGTTTGAAAATCAAATTTTACCACTGTCAATGTTACTGCCTGATGTGAGTGCAGTGATATAGCTTTATCAGGCAAATTCCAAGACAGATTTACCCAAAAGACAATTATCTTTATTATCCAGACAGCAGTTGCCAGTGTCACACAGTGACACTTCACTAGACATCCTAAGCATCTTTATCATCTCAATATCCCAAAATAGAATGCCTTCTGTATACTTATGTCTCCACAAGAATACACTTGCAAATGCTGTTCTGCCTAGTATAAAAACAATATAAAATAACAATCATTCTTCCAAATTATTTCACTATGAAAGTTGCTTCTCTTACAGCCTCCCATGTTTGAGACAGAGAATAAGGCCCAGCTTCTTGTATATTTTAGGAACCTCATTCCCACTAAAAACTGAGTCTTTATCCTGGTTTGAATTAAGTCTCACGTTTTGTGAATGAGGTAGCACTGTGTCTGCAGACAAGAGCTCTGCTGCTGCTGCAGGCATCTCCAGCACAACATGAGGTTGGTGCTACACCCTGAGATGCAGTGATCCGAGTTCACTGCCCTCCCCAGTAAAACAGCACTGCCAGTGTTAGGAACCTGTATTTAGACAGGTATCTGAATCCATGGAGAGACTCAGCAGGGAAAACATCCCAACAGACGCGCCTACTGGATGCTCCCTGCTTCCCAAACAACAATTTCCCCCAACAGAAATGTTGATTTAAACCATTCATGCTAACATGAGTGCAGGATAAGGTTATGTGATTCTTGGAGCCACCACACCAGGTCATGAATGATGTAGTAATGAAAAGAAAATTCCATGCTCATTGCCCAGCAAATAAAGACAGGATTGTGAATCCTGCCATGCTGAGCTCTGCTCGGTGTGGGCACAGATTTGGAAAAGAGCCCTGCACAGAAGATGGAGACTTTGAATGTAATCTCCCAGTCATTTCTCTAAAAGTTTGTAGAGCTGAGCACTGTGAAAAGTTGTTTCTGAATGCAAGCTCTGATATTTATACCCTGGTCCAAGATCCAGGCACTCTACCTGTCCACAGAACCTGATGTCCCATTAAATTCTGCTATGCCAACGATCCATATCCTGGGTCAGAAACTACCAAATCCCACTGGGAATTGCCCCAGAGATGAAACCCCTTCCCCATAGCCTGGCAAGCTTTAACTCTCCTAACCTCTACACAGTGATGAATCCAAAGAGGTTAAGAGAGAACCTCATCGTAAGCCCAGGATTTCCCTGCTGAGTTACTGTACTAAAATCTCTCCTGGGGAAGAAGCAGTAACCCCAGAGGAACTAACAAGACTTTCTGAGCCTCAGTTCCAGGGTGCTCCATATCCACAGTTTCCACTGACTTGCTTAGAACTAAAGGTGCTCAATGGCTCCAGAAATCATAATAAAGGGTCACCTCCTATGGAGAGTTCAGATTATTTAGATTCTGCAATTGCTCAGATTACCATCTCAAGAGGGATTTTTTTCAGGACATCATTATCTCCAATTTCCTAGGCTTTCAATGTTTTTCCTAGGGATAATCCCCTACAATGTGGAGTTTTTTCAATACATGCACTGAACAAAGTTCCCATACATGGAATGTAGAGGGTTTTATATAAACTTTCTAAAAAAACCCCAAAGCCTTCAGTTTCAATTTGGTCTTTAGAGAGGTGCAAAAGCTTTGGTGTATTTTTAAAAGCAGAGCATTAGAAAGGATTTTTTTTTTTCCTGGCTTAACTGACCCCAGAGTTCAACCTTAGCCCAGCTGATAGTTGAGAAAGTAAACTAATTACCACGTTATGTCCAGAGCCTGCCCTGCCCCAGCATCGCTGACCCAACATTGTCACACTGCACCTTCTTTTCCATACTTCTCAAAATCCATTTCAGTGAATCAGAGACGCTCCTGGATCATCCACTACCTTGGCATAACCACCACCAGAAAAAAGCTGTGCAGTGGTTTTAGAACATCTACTGCCTCTGCTAAACAAGCATTTTCATGACAAAAGTTGAGAAATAAATAACAATTTCAATAAGTTCCTCAAACCTCTATTTAATGTGCCTTAAGTTGTAAGTTCAAGGAAGGCAATGCCTTTGTGACAGCACAGCTGTCGATTAAAAAGATTCCCAGGGCCTCCTGGTTAGTCTGACTCTTGGTCTTTAGAATTATATGAATATAGGCTTAAGACCACCCAAACTCTTTTTTTTTTTTTCTTTTTGAGAAGGGGAGAGAAAGAGAACATGCACACAAGCGAGTGAAAGAGGCCATTGCCCTGGTGTTGGCCAAGTGTAGCTTTACAGTACCAAAGATGTGTCAGGCAGCACTGACCTGTGACAGCAGCTGTATTTACACTAGGGCCTAGCAGGGAGAGCACACTGGAGGGGATGGTACATACACTGCAGGACGCACTGGCCTTTGGAGAGCTGCTTTAACCCACACGTGCAGAATCCAGCTGCAGGAATTTAATTCCCTGCCAAAGCACCACTGGGGGTAGCTGACTTTTGTCTCTTGCTTAGTGAGTACGTGGCTGATTTTGCACCTAAATCTCACCTCTCTACCGGGAAGCATTCCCACAATAGTGGGACGTGTTCTTCTGGAGAGCCAGAGACAATCCTGACCATCTCCTATTTTATTAGCATCACCAGCATGACATGTGCTGAAGGAAACAGGATGACAGCAAACAAGTTAAGCAGCCTCTAGTCTGCAGGACAGATTTTTAAAATAGGGGGAAATAAGAGCTTAAAATCGCTAATTCATTTTAAAAAATGAACTGAATGAAACTTAAAGTATTTGTTCTCAGCAGAGAGGAATAAGGTAGAAATATTTCAACTAGCACAATTTAGCACCTTATTGAAGCTGATCTCTCTAGGCTCCCTGGTAGTCCATGGAGAGAAGAGGGGAGCTCCTCCAAGGATGAGGTCCCCAGCTGTCCACTGATGGTACAGAGGGGCAGGGAGCCAAGACAAGCCCCTGGGGTGCAGGGCCTGTGCCCCTTGTAGATCTGGCCTCAAAGCAATACATTTGTCCTGCATCTCTTCAAACTGAAAGTCATTACACAGCCTTTGGACAACATTTCTTTGTTTTCTAATTGATTCAGGCTTTCTAAGGCTGATCTCTCAAGACAGAGTTTAAAGAGAGAGA
>WEIU01001089.1:1394017-1422259 GCA_013389925.1 Aegithalos caudatus | reverse complement strand
CATGAACTTTTCTCTGTCTTGGCCTGTAGTTTTCCTGTGCTGCTCCCATCTCTATGGTTCTTCCTTCACACCATGAGTTCTTGGATAGCAAAGAAAACAGTCCATGTCTTCAAGAACAAAGGCTGGCAGGAAAATCAAATTTTAAATGGCAATCACATTTTCAGCACTATAGGCAGCTAAAAGGATCACGTTTGTTATTTATACCACTTCAGGTATCGAGTAGTTCAGAGCCCTGTTTTGCCAGCTCCCTGTGCATGGAAAGGAAACAGCCATCACCAACACATGGGAAGCATAACTGGCCAGTATCTTCAGGTGCTAAAGCTTTAAGCATGTTCACATGTCCCATTAATTCCTTTATTACCAGCTGCTTTTAATCCCCTGCCAAAAGCAGGTGCTTTTATACTTCCCTGAATAACAGATGGAATATGGGGCTTGGGAATTGGGATGCAAGAGTCAAGGGACTGATGGGACAGGTTGGTGTGGAAGGGAGCAAGGAAGAGAAGACAAAGTTCAAAGTTGTAGAAAGATTTAGCATAAACTTGTCATGTAAGAGGCTCCAGCAGACAGATCTCAGTAGCAGGAAATCCAAACCACGACATGTTTGGACATAAGTTTTCAGCACAGGAAGTATTCCAGTCTGCAGGACCTGAGCAAAGGCACTGAGCAACAATGTGCAGTGACTCTGGCTCAAGTTTGTTCTCTGTCACAAGCAGGACGTGGCTCAGTCCCCAAGCTTGAGACTGCTCCAGGCCCACAGGAGTGAGACCATGCTGACACTGAGCTCCTGCCACAGGTTTGAGTCAGTGAGGGCAGCATGGACACCCAGGAGGTGCTTGGTGCTTGAGATGTACCCACCTATCCTCACACCTCTCTGGGAAATGGAAAATTATTCCAAAACATTGCTAAAACCTCTTCATCAACTTGGGAGCCTTTTATTGCTTCTACCTGAGGCACTTCAGGCCAGGCCTGCACCAAGATCTCATGTGTAGGATAAAGAATGATACAGAAATATAGAATGGCTGGGATTGGAAGGGATTTTAAAGATCATCTTGTTCCAACCCCCTCCCACTAGGCCAGGTTGCTCCAAGATCCATCCAGCCTGGCCTATCCTGCTTCATCCTCTGCATCATTCATCCTGAAGAACCCATGGAAGTGTTTTCCCTCATTCACTTGTCCTGCTTTAGATACTTATTGTATAACCAAACCTTGCACTTCTGGTAAAATAAAACAGAAATGCAGATCAAGATGGCAGTGATGGCACATGAGCTCAAGGGCCCAATTCTGACCAGAATTAGCAAAATCTATCGATTCACAACAGCCACTCCTCCCACCTATGCTCTCCTCAATTCTGAGGGGTTGGAAAGGAGGAAGACAACTTCAGCTGACCCAAGGACCCTCTGGACAACAGGAGCAGTGTTCCAGCAAGCTTCTCCTTCCCTTCACCTGGACAGACAGTGCCCACAGGCTGTAATTTCAGGAAGAGCTTAGAGAGGAGAGCAGGGAAACTGCTGCAGCTCAGTTGCTGACGTAGGTAGACCCACCACCCCTACAGCCAGAAAGAACCTTTCAGGGACTCCTTTCCACAATATTGGGAATTCCTGCAAAACTCCCATTTCTGACGTGCTGCTCTTATGTGGAATATCCACAGTGTTTGCAAAGAAGTGATTATGAATGACTAACCAGCCGTGCATATATTTCAAGAAAACTTGGAAACAACCTTGTTATTTTTGGAAACACGAACACTTGTTCAGGGCGAGCTGGCAAGGAAGAGTTACTGTGCAAAGTTCCCTAAAGAACAGAGAGTCTGTAGTGCCACCTACTGCTTTACTCGGGATTGTAACCTGAGATTTGAAAAAAACTCAGAGAGAAAAAGTGCCACCCTGGAAAAGCCCCAAGCTCACCCAAACCTGGCAATGGCCCTCACCAGATTCCTCATCAGAAGGTGCAAGAACACTGACACAGAGAAATGCACGAGCCAATCCTGCCTGGGAACTTTGTCACCTAGCATGGTGGCCCTTCAAAGAGCACTAAATTTTAACTACAATCATCCTTAGTATTCTTTTTACTCACACAAGCAGCAAAGCTGATACGAACTCAATGCCCCCTCAACTTCACCACAGATCAGCAACAGTAAGTTCCAAAGGTACTCCAAGTATATTGCAAAGATATATTGTATAAAATTGTGGGTCATTAATTTTTTTAATATCTGACTTTTTTTCATAATTTAACCTTTTAATGTTATTATAAGTCTTTCTGCTGCACAAGACAGAGCACAATTTCCCAGTCTTGAGTCTGCTGATCCATCAAAATTGTAAAAAACCTTCAGTAGGCTCACAAAAATTTATTAAAAAAAATAGGAAGAAATCCAGTCCATCCCTGTGTGCTTCTATTCAACTGCCCAGTCAAATATATGACTGTTCCCTGAGTACATTTCAATTTTCCTAACCACAAATTCAGAAAACATAGATGATTCCACAAAGGAAAACAGATACTGCTTTTGGATTATGAGTTATAAACCAGAAAACAAAACATGCAAAAATACAAGGGGAAGGTTGCTTTTCTCCCGCAGCTACAGAGTATCAAAGAGCAGTAATTAGAATTTGCTACTCAGTATAACATATTATCAAATTCACCAAAGAGAACATATCCATTTATTCATAAATGTGGTCTGGATTATACAGGCAGTGTAGATGCTTGGTTGGATGTGCGTCTGGTCTGGTTTGTGTTTGGTTTGGAATCCATTCATTTAGTCCTTAATTTGCCATTAAGGAACTGATACAGCAAGTGTGCACATTAAACATTTAAATACGGGTGCCTGGAGGCACAGAGAGCTAAACAACTGCAAGTGGTTATCGCTGAAAGTTTAAACAAGTGATTTTCCTTCCTCCACAAAGATGAGGTTAAAGGCTGGACCAGGCGACCTCCAGAGATCTCCTCCAACATAAACTCTTCTATCATTCAAGCACATGCAAGAGCAGAAGAGACAGCCAGGAAGGAAGGGCAACGTTGGGTGTAATGCTCAGGAACACCACTCCCCATGTACAGCAGGACAAAGTTCCTACATCCAGCTCCTGGGACACTTCAGCCCTCATCTTCAGAAGGATTTAGGTGAGACACTGCTGTGACATCAGCAGGACTTCAGCTCCTTCCTACCCAGGGTCTTGCACAAGGTTTCAAACTACAGACTTTTGAGAAAGCTCAGAGACACCGAGTTCCCCACAGTCTCAGTGACATGAATTTAAGGGTTCTCAATCATCTGGGACACAAAACAGCAGAAATTACATAGTCCTGGGATGTCTGGAAAGCCTGGCCATCATAATACACTGGCCACCAAAGAAGGGCTAAAGCCATCAGAGAGGATTTTAACAGCTGCTTTACAGAAATTCACCAGTTACCTTTGAATAAATTGTATCTCTGTAAAAACCTGACCTGAATCCCTCTAGCACCAAATGACAAAGTCCTTTTACAGAGAATAAAGGGATTTCATCCAATGTCTAATAACTACTTATCTCCATTTATTTTAGCTAAAACAAAATCCTCATGGATTTTAATAAACATTGAATACTGCCACACTACTTTGAGTTTTTGGTAGAATACAGCAATTTAAAAAAAATCACATTTCATGGTATGTTCTTCCAAAAACTCCTATAATTTGGCCTGTATAACATGATTTTTTTTTAATTATGAAAAAAGAAAGGGAGAAGCCTGCTTCAGCAGTGCCGGGCCTTTGATGGTGTCCCAATTTGATGCAGCTTACAGTGGCAAGTGAAGAGTGTACAAGAAAAGACTTGGGACAAAATACATTCAGGGTAATGGAAGGAAGACAGCATAAAAGAATCATCAGGAACACTTCCCCCAGTTCTGGGGCTCCCAGCACACACAAAAAAAACCCTGCTGCGAGTCCAATGGAGTGTCACAAGGATGATTAAGGACTGGAGCCTTTCTCCCATGAGGAGAGACACAGAGAACTGGGACTGCTCAGCCTAGAAAAGAGAGTTCAGGTAGATTATATCACTTGGAATAAATTCCTGTTGGGAGAGCAGGAAGGAGAGGGAGCCAGAGTCTCCTCACTAGAGCCCAGTGACCACACAAAAGGGAACAGGCACAAACTGAAGCACATGAAACTTCATCTGACCATAGGAAAAANGGGACAGGTTGTCCAAAGAGGTTGTGGACTCTCCATTCTCAGAAGTAGAAATTCAAAACTTCTCAACTTACTTTGGTTTTTTTTTTATAGGCTGATAGAGATCAAATTATACTCCATTAGGTCATGCCAGAATCATTAAGTTGCAATAAAAATCAATAAAAATGCAAAACTGCAGATTAGGTGTAATATACACTGAAGTATGAAGATTCTTTCTTCTTCTTCTTAAATTTTTCTTTGCTTGATCCTTTAGTACATGTAGGAGAGATTTTAAGAGGGGGATTCAGACTGACTTATCCCCAGCTAAAATGTTGTTGCATTAACTGGACTTTGCCTCCTTTAATATCAGGTACCCACACAAATGGATGCTGTGGACCAAAAAATATTGGTTTTACCTCAGAAGCAAGACAGCTCTTTTTTGCTTCTTGCTAATATTGAATTGTAAGGATTACAATCAGGTCTGAACAAACACAGATACAAAGAATCTGAAGATACTGACATGAACTCCTCAGTTGAATTCTGTTTGCATCATTCTTTTGTGCAAAATGCCTGAATTTCAGAGCAAAGCTTCCAGAAGAGAAGATAAAATAAATGTCAAACTGTCTTCTTCCTACACAGGAACAAGATCTGCCTCTATTTAAGGAACTGGCAGGATACATTAATTATGTCCCCAAGAACAAGGTTTGGCCAACTATCTTTAGTGGCTCTGTATAACCAGGCTTTAAATAAGTGCACAGGATGGAGGCAACAGTGTGCAGAGGCAGAAAGTGGCACTTAAAAAGCACAGCACAGCCTTGCTCTGCAGGCCTGAGCAAACAGCCATGGTTTCCGTGGTGGTTGTAAGGAATTTGCTTTGAATCTGCATTAAATAGCCAAATTTTCTACATCCTGTTTGATGCATTTCAAAAACATCTGTTTTGATTAACTTGAAATCAGTGCGGCACGTTAACATCTCAGAGGAAATTAGGTTCATTTAATTTGGATTTTAAGGCTGTGGCCCCCTTGCTCTGCTGATATTGGGAAGGGCTTTATACGTGGAGGTTGTGCTTCTGCCACGTCCAGCCATGGTAGAAGCCGAGCACTCTGAGCACAGAGTGGGATACCTGGAGCCCGGGTGTGCTCCAATTGACTTCCCTGGGTGGTGGGCATTAATTCAGGGGAGGGATTGGCCAGATGAGAAATAAATCATGGGGGATCCAAATTCTAGATGGAATCCTTAGAGGTGTGTTTCCCTTTGTCTGATTTCCCCTACAAAGACACACAGCAGCAGGAGCTGTCTTCACAAGCTTGTCTTAGTTTCAAGCACTGAAGGCAAGGGGTGACACCAGACAATTCTGTGAGAAATGGAAACCAATTGAAGCACTATCCCACCATTCCTGTGGGTAGGAATCATTCTCAAAGTAAAACACCTTTCCACATACAACTGTTGAAGTACAGCAAGCTGAAAGATGGGCTTTCTCCACAGAAAAGATAATTTTCTTCTGGATAAAGAAAAAAGCCAAAGTCAGTAGTACATCCATTTGAAAAAGCCACTCCAATATTATAGGTGTTGTAACTCAGTTGCCTCATGTTCCTGTGCTCCTGTATCTGCAGTCACCTCTGGTTTGATGAAAGCTCTCATCTGGAAGAGAAACAAGGAAAAGAACAGCACAGGCACCTTGGGAATCTTGAAGTGTCATTCAATAAGGACATCTGGTGAGGCAAAGATGCTCAACAGGGACACTGAAACAGTAAGTACCAGAAATACAGAAGTAACAGAATTAGAATCTATGGAAAACCTTCAGAAGGCAGTCTCTGAAATATTTGAAATTACAGCATTAGGAGTACTGCAGGCACAGTTTGTTAGGGAGAATACAAAGAAAAAGCCACAGATCTGTTTGTAGATAAAGTCCATTTTAATCCCAAATTTTCTCAACCATTCTCATTTTTAGATATCAGATGTTATCAGCTTCCCACAACTAAGATTTTCAAAGCACATTAAAGATACAAATGATTTTCAATAAATTTTGGGTAACAAAGCTCTTGAAAAATCTCCTCTGTGCCCATCCAGCCTTCCAAGACAAGGAATGCCCCAACTGTGCATTTCTTCACAAAGGATCCTGCTCAAGACTGGGAGGTTGCACATGTAGCTGCAGGAATAATGGCTCGTCCGAGTTCTCTGATGAGACTTAGCAGTTGGTGAAGTTTCCAGGCTTTGAGCTTCTTTCTGTGGCAATCAAAGTAAGGCAGTTTTGCAGACCTTAGTGTCATATTTCCCTGCTCCTTTCAAAAAACCATCTAGTTTTCAACACAGCTCTAATGATAACTTCACAAAATTCTGTGGTTTTGCTTTGTAGATCATTTAAGTATTTTTTCTCATGTTGCTCCACAGTTCTACTGTGTCAGCTCCAAATGAATCAAAGAAATCTCAGAGCAAAAGCTGCTTGAAACTGGTAATGTTCTTCTGGATTCTCAGAGGAACCACCAATTTTGCCTGATGAGGTTCACTCGAAAGACTTCATTGACTTAAACAAATCTTTCAACGTGCATGGCAAGAGTTTAAAGTTTCTAATGAACCATGAAACCAGGCAAGTTTCTAGGGCTTTTTGGGAATGCTTTCCTTAATTCTAGCTCCACATCACAATTTTGCCACCAATCTCACAATGCACAAGACCCATGGGAGCATTGTACAAGCTGCTGAGGAAAGCTGTGACAACCAGATTAGAGTACCCAGCAGGCCCAGAGGACCAGAAGTTTTTCACCAACTTGAAGGCCAGAGCTCCAAGGGCCAGTCAGAGGGCAAGGTAAGAGTAGTCCAGAGCAATACTGATCTCCTATAAAAAATAAGGGCTAGTTTGGTTTTCTCTTTTTAAACAGGGTTTCATTGTAAAATGCTTCATCAATACTGACAACAATGTACTTGGATCCAGGATAAAACTTCTGGACACACAGAGGCACTCCACTGCCAAGTATCCTCTGAAATGCTCCTGAGGCAGCTTTTAAGGTCTCTGCTTAAAGATTAAAAGCTACAGAAAACACTTGAGCTGTTGAAATCCAGGATCAGTCTTTCACTCTGTCACAGTGGCCCTACGCGAGTTAGAGCACAAAGAAATTATCTCCCCATTTTCCAAGCAACTGAGACTTCCTATCTTATAGAAGTCATGGAAAGACAGAAGCTTTAAAGGCTTCCCAGTGCTTAGTTGTGGCAAGGATGGGAACCATGAATACTTCATGTTCCTTACCAAGAAGGGATACAATTCACAATGGTTCTTACCAGTGCTGCCCAAACACACAATTGGCCACTGGCCAACGCAGGCACTTGGAGTGAAGGTGGAGGACTGAGCACTCTGCAGCCAGCTTTGGGTCACGGCTGTGTTCCATCCTAGAGGGATGCTAAGCATAAGCATAGCTCATTTTGAAATCCAGAAAATGCACCAGCATTTGGCAGCTCTCTCTGAGCAATGAAAACAGTTGTTTTTATTTCTAATCACACTGAAGAATTCATATGTACAATCTCCAGAGCAGAGCCTGGAGAGGGCTGTTTAGCAGCAGGCCTCCTAAAGCTCTGATATTCAGAGTGCAGATAGAAATTTGCTGCAGCTCCAAACAGTAATTGCATTTATCCTCTTGGTTACAGAAGCAGCAGAACCACCAAATTCCAGTTCCTCTTCACTAGTCAGCACTGGACTGACCTTACACTCCTTTACTTCAGTTTAAACATTGTCATTTTCATTTTGTTGTTTCTCAAAATCCTTCAGTATAAGAAGGATTATCTAGTCTGTGTAAGAGAAGATACATGAAAGGGAGGAGCCTTGTGTACCTTTTAAGATGTTAAGTTTGAGGACAAAGATTAGAAACCTCTCGGTGACACAGACTGGAGTTAATTAGAGAAAATATTCCATGTGCATACTCTCCTCAAGGCAGCATCTGCAGCTCATGTGTAATGCAAACCATGTTAAACAGCTCTGTCCAGCCTGATTTCTGTCCAGCTACCAAGGATTCTGACTGAATTTCACCAGACAGAAATGTGCAATTTTTCTGTCATTAGAGAGCACCCAGGGAAGTAGCACAACAAAGTGCTTCCTGCTGCTGTTCAAGGCAGGAGGCTGTGATTTCAGCTCAGTCATCTGCTCTCACATTGAGTAATCCACAAATATTTGAGCTTTCTGGCAGCATAACCCCCCAACACCACAGTAGCAGAATCTTTTCCTCTAAATATTCCAAGACATTTCCATGTTTGCCTTCTCAGGCTATTGATAGTAAACTGCTTAATAGGAGAGGGCATCTGTGATGCTTTTTCTGATTATCGATAACATCTAGAAGGCTTAAACATGGCCTTTCCTGCTTCAGTTTTTAAAGGAGGTTAATTGAGATCAGATACTTAAAGCTGAACTTAATAGCAACAGAGTAAGTGCACAGTCCAGACTATGGAAAGAAAACATGTTAAAAAATATTTGGAATAGTTAAATATATCCAGATCAGCCACACATGATAACTTCAGAGCACTTACAAAGAGAATGAAGGACACTGAGACATTCCTGGCTATCTGTAGTGCTCACTGGAAACACAGATGGAACTCCAGGAGACCAGAAAGCTGATTTTTAAGAGATAGGGAAGAGTTTGGGAACACTTAGTTCTGTCTGTAGACCTGAGTATAACCTCTATGATACAAAAGAGAGAGTTAAGAAATGGATACATGCAACACACAAACAAAAATTTCACCTTTACAAGATAACTGGCTTTAAAAAAATCAGAAGATTCGGAGAATAAAAAGAGAGGGAAAAGAAGGAGATATGCTGCAGGACAGCAAACTGGGGGTCAGAGAGAAGTCAATCATTTGTTCTCTTCCTCCCCCAAGGACAGGAAAAGAGTGAAGGACTACATTATAAAAACAAAAGAAATTCAGCTGAGACATCACAAAGATGTTTAAAAGTTAGGTAATAGTTACTTGTAGAGACTGTGAAATCCCCTGTCACAGATTTCTAGACCCTGTCAGAGTGGTTCTGGCTAATTATTTACTTGATTGCAGTTGTGCCCTCCAGCCCCCAGCATCTCCTCTTGCTCCTCTTGCCCCTGACATCCCATTTCATTCCTCCTTGTCTCACAATCTCTTCTTCACACCACTTCTTCCCTCAGCAATGGGGGAAGACTTCAAAGAATTCTGCCTCAAATGAGTGATGAATTAAGATAAAATTAGTGTCACTAATGAGAACATTTTGCAGCCTTTATCAGACCAGTGGCTATGGTGATTTCTTGTGCTACAGTTACAGAGTTCCTCCATTGCAACACAGTCATGAACAACTTAAAAACACATCTTGAGATTTTCTAGGCATGAGGTAGAATTCCTAAGGACATCAATAGCTCCTGCATAGTGCAGCTTCCAAATTCTTTCCAGTTTGGAAAACACATTGTGTCAGTGGAGAAATAAGCTGTGGTCCTCTTGTTAAAGCCTGTATGACAATAATGCATGTGCAGAAGGCAGCAGAATTACGATAAACCGCTGGACTCTGGCATTTCTTTCCTCTGAGAGCTTCATAACTTCAACATTGTATTACCATCAGCTCTTTCCCTGGGATCTATTTTACAAGGAACTTACAAATGGCATGTGTAACAAATGCTATCTATTGCATTTTATTATTCATCTTTTTCCACATATTGACATTTGAGATGTAACCAGGGACTGTGCACAGAATATGTCTGGCAGGAGTGGTGTGCACTGATTAATGTCCCCTCGGTGCTGATATGAAACACATGGGTTCTATTAGCAAAGCGATGGATGAAATGATCCATTGGAAATTACTTACCTATTCCATGAACATGACTTCCCAAAGCCAGGAATGTTCTAGAGATTAACTCTTACGAATGCATGGGAATTGAACCACTTCTTTCTGGGAAAAGGGGGAGCATTTGCAACCACCCATAGGCTGCAAGGGGTCAGCCCTAAAATCTTTGGAAGAATCTCTGACCGTACAGGAGCAAATACATTCAGACAATGAGTAAATGAAAACAAAGGACTGTTATTATTCCTGTTCACTTTGACAATTTGAAGTTATTTCTCCTTCAAGTTCAGGCTACAATTGAAAACAGAATCCCTATAGAAGTTCTTAGATACGTGCTTAATTCTATTAAAATCAACATCCCACCAAAATTGTTGAAGTTAAGCATGTGCTTAAATATTTTTCGGAATCTGACTAGTGGGTACTTATTTGCCAGGGTTTTATTTTCTTTATTGATACAACATTAATTCAAAAATGCTGTGGACACATAAATATTAGCCAAAACGATTAACTTTTTCTGGATTTCTTGGCCTTTAAAAAAAAAAAAAAATCTGGTCCAGCTAGAAGGCTGCCTTATCATTAAACCAACATATTAAATTTCTCTGACAGTAAAATCTATCTATAGACATACAGTAACAACAAATTAACCTCAATCTGACATGAATGAAAACAGTTTCTAAGTGGTTATAGTTCCTAAAACAGAATCTATATGCAATAAATATAATTATTTCACTGAAATTGTTAGCACATGTTTTTCTTTTGCACAGACATGTTCGCTGTACCATCTTTGTTGTATTGATATGTTCTTTAGTAGCCCCTTCTGTGCCTTCATCCTTGATTTAAATTTATTGTGACACATTTTTAAACAATAGCAGGAAACCTCACTTATGACTTTAATTATAAAATGGTGTTATAAAATTATATCCACATTTTACTTTTGGCAGTTGGCAATCCTCATTTAACATAAATAACCCTTCTTGGCCTCAGCAGTTCTCTTTGGTTGATTTCAATGCTTACTGTATGTAATTGATATAAAAACACAAGGTTTAGGAAGCAGTTATTGGAACTTGTTAAAAGAAGTAGTCAAGTTCATAAATGCACTCATTTTGCTATGCTACATGCCAAGAGAATTAATAATGGACGTTTGGGAATTGGGGAGAAACTCTGGCTTTTTAAAGAAAGACTGATGTAACTACAGTATTCCACTCCTATGTTAATTGTTTGGCTCACAGACCCACGGCTTTGTTTCTCTTCCACCCACAGCTGCTTCCAATAATTTTCTAAACCCTGACACATCCATACACACACATCCACGTTAGACACAGACGTCCCATTTGAACTCCACATATGCACCAATACCCAAACAATTCTGCTGTTCTACCTTAAAGGACAAGAGCAAATATGTTAACCTGGTGGTATAAATGAAAAGACAAGACAGTCACATCAGAAGAGGCTGTTCCAGAAGACTGGAATCTAGCAATACGAGAAATGAAGCTGCTTTGAGTCACTTCCCAAAGCCAATCACATGAAGGGGCTGATTTTCATCTGAAGATCCCTGGATTTGCACAAAGACACCTTTGTCTGTCTTACCTTTGCACACTGACAGTACAGGAACAGGCAGAGTTACTTGTCTGCATGGGCAGTTAACTCCAGCACTGAATCCTCCAGTGCACAATGGTCACACAATGTCACCTGAGCAGGAAATGTCACCTGGACTTAATGCAGGGATGGAGCATCACCTGAAAAACTGAAGCAACAGCTTCTCAGCTTCTACCCGACCACCACACAGCATCACTAACAGGATTAAACATGGACTTAGAAGTATTGGATGAACTGGAAACTAAAACCCAGCTCAATTCTCAACAGTGCTTGTCCATAGTGTTCACTGAGCTGATGGTGTTGCTAATGGTCCTTCCCTTCTCAGAACAAATGACTTGGGTTAGGGCCCACTCAAAGTTTTTCCTTTTGCTATTTTAAGGACCCAACTTCAAAAATTCTCTCTTATTAAAGGTAATTTATGAGAAAGAATTCAAAAACATTGAGAACATTTTTCTCAGACTTCCATTTGGCTGGTTTATCTCGTACCTCAAATAAAAACCAGGCTAAGAACAAGAAGGAGACTTTGTTCTTTCTGCATCAGGATCCACCACCTCAGATCTTGAGGGAGTTGTCCTACAAGCCAAGTCACACAACAGGAAAATGCCATAGCACAGGTCTGCATTTGTGGATGGCTGGAGAGCTGTGATGCCATAAATTGCCACTAACAAATGCCAGATGTGGATGTTGGGAGCAGGGGCAGCTGGGGAATTCAGAGGAAAGCTGAGATGCCTCAAATGTACACATTGTCTGTAGGGAGATGGGAGGGCAGGACAGAGGGGCCAGATGTGTGAGCCTCACACAGACAGAGATTAGGCAGACAGCAAGACAAAACTAAATAAAATTATTAGGCAAATGAATGTTCAAATGAGGGGTCAGCACCTTGGAATAAATCTTTAGGAATATGGAAGGGACAAATACATTTCCTGCCTCCTCTGCCATACCCACCCCAGCTGGTTTTATACATCCAAAAGCTGATATGGCTGGTATGTGCTCAGCCAAGGGTGCAACTTCCCATCAGTCATATATAAGCCAGTCCCTTAAGCACAAACAGGTACCAATGTGTCTCCTGTCCTTTCCCAGAGAACAGGGAGAACACACCAATTCCATCACAAAGAAAGGTCTCATCTGTAACTTGCCACTTCCAATTGGTGCTGGAAGCAAGAACCATTCAGTGTCTTTGGCCACACATTAAACCACTCAGCCAGGAAAACTCAAGGGAACTCAGATTTCAAAAACTTCATGCATTCTCTGCTGTTCACCATGCAATGACCCAGTCTCTGTGACATAATAAAGTTCATTAAGTAAATCTGTCCTAGGGGGTTTAATTCTTCTCAATCACTGAACTATAGCATCCATTTCAAACTCTCAAATCCCATCCCTATTAGCTAAGACCTACTGACTTTAACCAGGGCTCTGCCCAAGACAGAGATGCCAGACCAGCCCTGCTACCTGTCCCAATGATATCCCAAAGCCAGTGGCTCCCTCTCTAAAACCAGCATGGCAGCTGCCAGCTCGTTGGTTTCAGGAGTCCTGACTGCCTTTTTCTTCCTTGGCCATCGCCAGGTTTGTGCAAGTGTTAAATCAAACCTGAAAAAACAGCGCTGGGGAAAACGTTGCTTTTTCCCTGAGGTTCAGCAGAGGAGGCCACACGTAGGAGCCTGACTTTCTCCCTCCCACAGATGGCACAGTGTTGCTGAATAAATAGGAAGCTCACTACCCAGAAGTGGAAGAAATTACTTCAGAGGACGCTGAGACTCTTGGGACTTTCACGTTTCCTAATATAAATTTGGAGTTTGCTATTTTTATTGAAAAGGGGGTGTTCAGCCAAGGGGGTAGTACTTCCTCTTCACACTTCCTATTACTGTATGCAATATTAATCCTTTAACCTTATAATTAAGGACAGTCATATTTTGTGGAACCTGAGGTTTTGCAGCCCTCTTGAACTTCGGCAAGTAGAAAGTGGGAAAAGGAAGCTGCAAAGATGAAGCTCACCACATCTTTCCTGGTAAGCCTGTGATTTTCTTTTCACCTGTGAAAGGAGACTCACATTTTTTTTCTTTTTAGCCATCACATTTTTCTGTTTAAAGACCCATCTCCAACACTCAGATTCCATGTAAATAAATAAATTTTAAAAAAGCATCACAGTGGAGAAACTTGGGTTTCCTGACTCAACCAACAACTGCAATCAGAACCCAAAGCCACATCCTCAGCTAATATAAATACAGTGCAGCTAAAGCTGATAGAGCAAGGCCTGTCAATCACATCCCTGTCCTGCTATGATCCTTTCAAACAGAAGCAGAACATCTTCCCAAACACAGGAGGGAAGGAAACAGCATTGCTCTGTTTGCATGCCTGGGATAGGAGCCCACAGCAAGGAGTTTGCAGTGGGATGAGGGCATTTTCACTCAAGTGCTCATCAGAAACAGAGCCATGGCTGAAGGCAGGCATCAGAAGCACTGAAGGAGAAGAGGACACAAAGGATGTTCACTGGCTTGTGACCAAAGAGGTGAATCCTCCCTGTTGGTTCAACAGTCTCAGGAACCAGAAAACATTTCAGCTGAAATCAATTTAAAACCTTCCCTCCCACCTTCATTTTAAAACTTAACAGTGAATTAAAGGATTTTCTGCTACAGTGAAGATTAGAATCACTTATAAAGCAGCAAATATTAGCTTTCACATTATTTTTATTCTGAAAATTATTTTGCAAAGCTAGGTGAAACTTCAGATGAAATAAGAAATTGTCAAAATCTCTATTATTACCTACAAAGTGGGGGAGACAGGAGGATTTTTTTGAGTTGGGTTAGTTGGTTTTGGCAAACAAGGTATTTGTGCTCTTCAAGAGTCCTCTAAATTTTGGAACCAGCTTTCTAGAGAAGACACATGACCAGATGTAAGCTCCCAGCTCTGAGTACAGCCATGGCACACAAGCAAGGACTTTCCAGGTTCAGCACCACCTCAGAGCTCCTCCTCTCTTCTGCACATGGCTTAAGGCTGCCTGTGTCTGTGGGAACTCCCATTTCTCTTGTTGGCCCTTTATATTAACTGGTTGATTCCTCAGGTCCCACCTTCACACCTGATATAGGAAATGGCTGAACATACCCAATTTTTTCTACCAAACTTTCTCCAGAAGCATTAGCCTCCTTAATTTCAAATTATGCATGATGCTTTCTTATACTTTATATGCAGGTAAAACTTTCACTAATAACAGATCCATAATGTATTCCTAGATTTCAATTTCTCCTGCTGATCATTTATCCAAAACACACAATCTGTGCAGTGCTGGTGCCAGTCAGCAGCATTTCCATGAGCAGTGAATGCCTGGATAAAGATTAGCATGACAATAAGCTCTCTCCTTCCAGAACCTGTGTGATGGTCAAATTGCAATTTGGGTTCTAAAGTCCCAAAAGTTTTCAGTCCTTAATCAAAATAAGCTTTTAAAGTGTAAAAAATTGTCCAAGTATATCAAAACCCTACAAAACATCAGGCTAAAAAGCCACAGCAAATCCCAAAAGAGGCTCTTGGAGAAATTTATTGAACAACAATGTCCTCTGCTGGCAGGAACAAGGCTCAACTTGTAACGCTGAGCTGCAGCACCTTCCCAGGGATTCTGGGACATCATCACCAGCAGGCATTGAACATTCTGAACAGGAAGCCAAGAACAGACCAAAATCAAGACTGAGACAAGATGGTTTTTGGATGGTCTTGCCTGGTTTACCTCCAATAAAGACAGAGATCAGGGAATAGTTGACGCAAAAACCTCTGACAAGAAGAAATAAATTTGAGTATGATTCAAGATTGGCCTATGTGACTACAAACCCAAGCAAAGAGTGCAACAGCTTGGAAAAGGGATCCAGATTGTCCTCCCAACCTGACTGCTTCTCCTCAGAGTGTCTCCATGCAAATCAGGCATCTTGCATCTGTTTGGATTTTGAAAGCATCAGAACAGAGAAGACATCCTTTTCCCAACTAGACCTTACCTTAAAAAAGGAGCTGAGATGATTTCAAGAGCACAAAAATGACACACTAATCTAGGATTTATTTCCAACTGTTGCACGTATACTGAAGAGTAGATTTTCAGAGTATTCCTGTTCCAGGAGACTTGGACATCTCAGGAACTCTGGTTACAACAGAATTCCTGCTAATCCTCTTTAAACAGAGTGGAGCTGGGTTCCTCCATGTCCCTAAGCACTGATTCTGAAGAGCTTATGTTACAGTGACACTTCCCTGAATACCTGCTCTAATTCTTAAAAGAAAAATCAGTAGTTGAAAACCAAATTTAAGTTTGCTGCCTGACCTTGAACACTTCCAGGGATGGGGAATCCAGTGCCTTACCACTCTCACAGAAAAGAACCTCGGTAAAATATCCAACCTAAACCTACTCTCAGTTTGAAGCCATTCCCCTTTGTCCTGTCACTAAATGTCCTTGCAAATGGTCTCTCTCCATGTTTCTTGTTGACTCCCTTCAAGTATTGGAAGTCACAGTTAGGTCACTCTGAAGTTTCTCTTCTCCAGGCTGAACAATCCCAATTAATTAAGTGCTTCCAGTAATTAACATCCTTTAAGAACTGCAGCTACATCACCAATACAACAAGAGTTCTTCCAGCTTTCTTTGTGAGTCAATAGAAGCCATCAGTGGAAGAAACCTCTAACACCTGCAAAACAACTGCATTGTTGCTTATGGAAACACGAGCTGGGCTTAGGAAATGAAGATTGGGAATCAGTGCAGCAGCTCAGAACTGGCAGTGTCATGATGATGGTATTTTGACAAGGGATGGAGAAAAATGCACTGTAAGGTTGAATAAGATAAGGTGACCCAAATAAGTGAGCAAATTTCATGATGGGAAAACAGTGGAACTATTTCTAGTGATCCTTTAGCTTAGTCACCAATTCTATTTATATGTTTTAAGGGACCATAAATATTTTTATCAGCACTCAGGACACCAAGAGAGCTTTCCAGTTTCTATATAAAGAAGTCATTTTGGACAGATCAAAACAATAAAGGCACAGGACTCCTGGATGACAGATGCCAGGATGTTAGTAACCATAAATGGTTTTCAAATATGGCCCCATCACCATCCCCCACAGTAGCCCTTTCAAGTGGGAATTACAAATTGCTTACTTGGAGAGGAAATTTCAAACAGGCCACTTATCAAAAAGTGCCAAATAAACCTGTCATTGGGATAGAAGTTACAAACCATTCCTAAACTCTGCAGACATTTCCTGAGCCTGTGAACTCTGATCTTGGCTTCTAATAAACATGACATCAGCTCCCCAGTACTGCAGACACAAGACACATGACCCACCACTATGTTATCGCTTCCTCTGCAGTTTCTTCAGGATCTGCTCTCAAGCACAACATCAATAGAAGACTTTCTGCTCATTTCAAAATTGGTTTTGGATCAGGTCCTTGAAGGGACAGCAGAACAAGCACAGCATGGAATCAGCATGTGAGGTGCAAATATTATTGCAGGTATCCACTTAAAAGCAATCCTGAATCCGAGACTTTGAGTCTTCCACGTACTGAGTTAGTGAGTGGGTTAAGACAAGACTCATGTTGCTGTCAAAGACTTATTAACTACTCACCTCTCCTCCAAGAAATATAACAGAGCCTTTAAAACACTGATAAAGCAGGTATGTACTGGATGGCCACTAAATAACATCTCAAAATAGGCTACGAATGGCAATACACCAGAAGATTCCAAACACTGGAGTGACAGTCACCCTAATTTCCAGAGAAATTCTAGGAGGTGATCTATGATTTACATATTCTATGTAGGCACTTACTTTGTACCTAAGTTTACACTTCAGAAATTAAACTAGGAAAAATATATATTTAAAAGTTCCCATTTATCTCTGTGCTGGAAACCTGACTGAGACCCTTATCTGACATACCAGATAAAATAGGCCAGGTACTCAATAAGCCAAAATTCCAATAAACACAGAACTGCAGCACTTTGGGAAAGAAACTTTAAAAACATATTATCAAAATGCAATCTTTACAAATAAAGTATTTGTAAAGATTATCAGATATTCATCTAGAATTGGAGTGCCTCCTCTAAATCATAGCTAAAGGGCAGGCATTTCCTTCCTACTTGAGTATTTCCAAAGAATTTCCAGCTCAGACATAAGACAGAGCTGGCAGGGTGTAACACACAACATAAAAGAAATTTTTGTTTACAAATCTTCATGATTAAGACATGAAACTTGCTAGAAAAGACATCTCCAAAAGCCACCAAGAATCCACACAGATGGTAAATTACATTAGATGCAGATCTCAAAAGATATCCAGGGCTCAGGGAGAACAACTGCCCATTTTTCCTTCCTGCATTTTTCCTCTTTCTTGCTCATCAGTTCAGAATCTGCAACTCCTAAAACTATGGAAGTCCTGCAAGTCTGTAGGGGTCAGAACAGAGAACTCCCGGCTCCAGGGTGTGACCTGACCATCAACACCTCTAGTCTAGTTTAGAGCCATTGCCCATAAAGAACATTCTAGCACAGAGCTGCTACAATATCCTCAAGTCACACTGGCCTTGGCATGTGGCTCATCTGCCACCTACAATGGAAATGTTTCACTCCTCTCATGGCAGGGACATGAGGAGGAGCTTGCTCCAGGTAGGGGATGAACAAGGAGACACATCTGTGGCTATCACAGTACAGCAGGTTTTTGGGAACCTGCAAAGCTCAAAGCTCCTCTGGATCCTTCTGCAGGTAATGGGAAACTCCTCCCAACCCCTGAAATGGACATGAAATATATGAGTTTCAGGTTGGTGAATTTCACTCCAAGGATTTATCTTAGGAGGGAGATTTAAAAAAAAAATTAACAGATGGCAAAATATCCCTGGCCCTGTGCATACTGACAATCAAAAGAAATTATCCAGTTTATACTGTGTGATTATCTCATAGAATCACAGGATGGTTTGGGTTGGAAGGGACTGTAAAGATTATCTATTTCCAGTTCCCTGCATGGGCAGGGACACCATGCACTAGATGAGGTTGCATTTGCCCTTCTGGTTTCAGAGCTGTTGAAGCGCATGGAT
Source organism: Aegithalos caudatus (assembly GCA_013389925.1). Lineage (NCBI taxonomy): Eukaryota > Metazoa > Chordata > Aves > Passeriformes > Aegithalidae > Aegithalos > Aegithalos caudatus. Next base: position 1,403,723 of record WEIU01001089.1, on the reverse strand, counting down.
CTCCCAGCACTAAGGAGGACCAGATACCCTGTACCAACATCAATGGATCTGCAGCACTTTAGCAGGAAAGCAAAGAGCACACGGTGAGCCCCGACTGCCGGGGAGGGAGGGGGCTGGAGTCGGGTTAGTCAGAAGGCAAAAGCCACGCTCTGACCAAGAGAGGCAAGTGATGTTTAATGACCAGGAAAAATTCAGTGTTTTGGGTTTAATGACTCATGGAGCATGCGGCACCTCCTACCAACGTGCTGTGGCATTCATACCCAGGAGGAAGTGTGTCAGCTACTGAGTCACGCAGCTCCGCAGCCTTGGCTGCCGCCAACCCAAATACAAACTGTGCCCAGCCCTGTTCAGTCCTGACATTACTGTAGCCCAGGGTTAAGCTCATCTCCCAAGAGCTTTCTAAAATAAAAACCTTTCTGGTTATAAACAAAACACCATTTCCAAACCCAGGCTACCAGGACCGTGCTTGGAAGCCCAGAATTTCGCTGCACACACGTACAGCCTTCCAACATCAAAGTGCCTGCAATCCAACCTGCTGAAGCTAACCTGATTTCCCACTCGGGAGCAAAGTTTAATATAGGAGTGAGACTTGTGTTTTCACACTACTGACCTACATTTGCAAAACGCTGGAGGTAATTTTGTCCAGCCCACAAAAAGGAGGGGCTACAAAGCCAGCTATATTGAGTTGTTACGCAGTAGAGAGCACAGCTGCACTGAACAAAACGAGGAGCAAACAAAAGCCGTGAAGTTCCACACAGGAAAAACGAATACATGTCAGCCAACAAAAGAAGAGACTTTTAATTAACTTGTTCTCATTGAGTGCAGCAATAATTAGATTACAGAAACAACTACATTAGTGTACTCAGTTTAGAAGAATCCACATGCAGAGACAAAACATGTTTCAAGGTCCAACTATTAAAAAAAAACAGCTTCATTTAAACTGTGTTACTCTTCCCTTGTTAAACAGACCCATGTGCTTTCTTCTGGAGGAAAAAGATCCTTATTCCAATCCAGTTTAATCAAATCCTTGAAAGGCTACCACAACTCTTGATCCCATTCTCCAGATAGTTTGTATTTTATTTCTTTCTTCTATTCATGTAGTCACTCATTAATGTTACCATCCACTTCATCAAGGTGTATCTCCCTTCCTTTCAGCTGCACAGTAAGGACTGACAATGGAACTTGATTGCATCAAAGGGCTTAAATCTCAAATAAAAACCCTAAGTGGCAAGTCGAATAATGAAAATACACAGAACAACTTTGCTAAAATATTGGGATGAAATACTGTTTTTAGAGAGGCACAGCTCATGACCTGAGTCAAGGCTTGTTAAGGAGGACTGACTGTTTCAAAAGGGAGTATATTTGTAAGGATGAGAGAGTATCTGTTTCAAATTATAAGGGATCTGCCCTGCTTAAGCTACAATATTGTTTAGCCAAAACAGCAACCCACCTTTCCAGTGTCAGCCAAGGTAAAACTCACTCTTGGTTTGATTCATGAAAGTCCAACAAAAGTCACACCAGGCCAAGCACAAAGGAACCCCTTAAACAGGACCATTCATATCCAGAGGTGCTTTTCCAAAGTGATCCAGAACACACAATCTTACTCTTAAGAAGAAGGGTTCACGTTAAGAGGAATTCAGGCTAGGAATGGGGACCCCAGTGTTGGGGTGCCTCTTGAGGGCTACCTGAACAGCTACAGGTGCTCAGAGCAGGGCCCCTCCCACCAAAACCCTGTGCATACTGCCAGATAGAGATGCTGAGATGTGACAGGAGGGAGGCAGCTTCCATGTGCAGGAAAGTGGCAGGAATAACACCAGCAGGTTTGTAAAAGCCCAAAGAGAGATTGATACCACAGCCAACTTCTTTTGCCGGTAACAAATTCCACACAAAAGCTCAAATAACATAGACCTGACACCACCACCTCCTCAAACCCTCCTGACATCTGTACAGTACAGCTGCACCAATTCTAATCCCAGAATGTTCTCTCAGCAATTTAAGGCCTCTGATGATGATAGGTTTTATATGAGTAACAAGAAATACCTTTTTAATAGATAATGCTCCACACAGACTTCAGTCAGGAGGGTTAAAAGCATATTTTTTTAAACTACCTAAAAGTTATAACTACAGAAGAAACTGCATGGCTACCTGCTATTTGCTTTTCCTGGAAAAAAAAAACCCAAACTAATAAACAACAACAAAAAAAACCCATATGGCTATAAAAATATATCATGACTTGGGTTTTTTATTAAGTACTATTTCGATGGAAGATAGTTTCTCTCAGACATCATCTTTATACTAGAGAAAGCAGATTGCTCAGGCTATTTTGTGAACATGCAATAGCCAGTGTCTATGAAATCCTGAATACAATGCCAAGCACACAGAAGTGACAGAAACCTCCAGTGCTTGCTGAGCCCAAAACAGTAACCTGGGAGGAAATATTAATTGCACACATTCACGCAGGGGCAGAAACACCACGATGGATCTCACTTTATCATAAGGCAAGGGCAAGCAGGAAAAACTCAGACAGGAAGAACAACCATTTCAGAGAGTCCTACATAGGAAGAGCGTCCCCTGCCCTAGGAGTTAATCATACAGATGTGTCTGTAAGGGGGTTTTACCCAATGTGCCCCTTACACCCCCGTATCAGGAGGCACAGCACTAGCACTCATCAGCTTAGAGGACCGAGAAGGCCACCAGGTGTCCCCTGTGCCGCACTTTCACGGCTGCAGTCCCCGTTCCCGGGCCTGCAGTGGCATCTGCTGGTCACACACACGCAGGGTTGGTACCAGCTCCAAGTGTCTCACGTGACACGAGAGCTTCTCACGCTTCTTGCACAATTATTTCCTCTCCGCGGCTGTTCCCGGTTGTTGTCATTTATTATTGTTGCCGTTGCGTTGCTTTGGAGATGTTACAGCAACAGAAGTTCCAGCCTCCTGTCACCCGGGGAGATGTAAAGAACGTGTAAGTATCGCTCCAGCCAGCCTGTGATCAGTCTGTATCCGACCAGCAGCACATCGGTGCCTTTGGATGCCTGGGCTTCTGGGAAGGCCCATGAGGTCAATTGTTTCCAGCTTCTGACCTGGGACATTCGGACCTCCCTTGGTATTTTAGATGACCACATCTTGCAATGTTTGATCTCTTCAGTCCTCAGACAGATCTTGCATGAGTGAGCGACAGGATGTGATTCAGTCACAGGTAGAGGGGAAAAAGCTGAACTCAATGAGATTTGAGTACTGTGTGTCAGGACAAGGGAGAAGTTTGCCTTAAGGGAGTTTCTCTTTTATCAGTGCTCAACTCTGACTGCAAAGCAACAACAAACATGGCCCAACTTTGAAGAAAAGCAGTTAAAAGTTCATATTCAAGTATCCAACTCTTGCTTGGTCTTACAAGGAAATCAGAGTTTTCTTCTGTCATAGCAAGTAAAATAATGACTGGTCCTTCAAGCAAGCACAGGCAAGAAACCCAACATTGGGTCAGGGCCAGAAAATAAGAGATTAAATAACACAACTATTATAATAACTGCTGGTTTAGGCATCTTCAGAGACTGCACCTTTTTAAAGAAATATTTAAAGCAGTACTTCAAGGATTAAAAACATCACCAGTTTTTAAGGATCTGCACCCTGACAATACTCTCTTCTTTCTTAAACTAGTTTTAACATAATCAATAAAATATTTTCTAATGGGTTTGGAACACACCTGAATCCATATTGTGAGGTTTTCCTCACTGTTCTCAAAGTCCAGCCTGGCTTTTTGAGAGGAAGCTCTAAGAAACATGAACTAGCACAAGGGTAACAATAAAACTGTAAGAGTTGGTAATCCAGCCAGAGACCGGAAGGGGTGGGCAAGAGAAAAAGAAAAAACAGGGGAAAAAACACTACACCCTTAGGCACATGAATCTGCAACATGATTTTTCAGAGTGTTAATTACACTACAGCTTTCACAAGTCACATGCCTTAGGGGAACTCCAGGTGCTACCCAGCCTCTGGGAAATGCTGACTTAGGTGCAGGAATAGACACAGGGAAATCTTATTTAAAGCTTCTATATTTAAATCCCTGGGTCTAGCATTAAAATAAAAATTAAAAACTATATTTGCACATTTGGAAGGGAACCCAATTTAGCAACACAGCACTTGCATTGCTTTCATCAGGCACTAGTCATTCAGGAAAGTTGCACAACCCCCTCTCACAGCAGCATCCTAAATTTGCTAATACATTGTGTAACTCAGACAGCGCTGCCTTCTCCTCTCACAACTGAGTTAGCTGTAGGGAGCAGGGAAGAGCTCTTCCCTCAAAACCTAATCCAGCCCCAGCTGTCTAATTCCCCAGGGCACACTTACGTAGCCCACCAGATGGAGGATTGTGGCAGCAACAGCTCTGCTGTGGCCCAAAGGTCAGGACATGGCAGGAGCAGCTCAGAGTGCAGGGCTCCTTGGAAGCCAGCAGAGATCCCACCTGCAGCACAGTCCTGGTGATACTCAGGGCTGTACTCCCAAACCCTGCCCTGAGGGAGCAGCACTTGGCTCCCACCAGCCTGACCCAGGGCTGAGGGCTGGAGTAGGGGACACCTGTACAGCTCTGTCTCTGCCACCTGTGGCTCAGAAACAGCCGATTTACAACAGAGCCACTCGGCAATCTCCAGCCATTCTGCTTTCCCTGGGAATGGAGTGAGGCCACGTTTACATTCCACCCTGCCCCCCATTCTAGTTTCAATCTCCTCAGGGCAAAAGACTCTCTTTAGTTCATCTGCACAGACTCAGAATTTTCAGTTTCATTTAGATCATGTAAGTACAGATGTTATATTTAAAGCATCTGAAAAGGATGAAGAATGACTTAGGATACTATTAATATGAGCAATAATAAACTGAAGAGGTCAAACAAAGGTGTGTCTATTTATCTTAAAAGCTCTCATCCAAATAGCCTCAATCCAGCACCAGATAATATCTCATAGTGTCATTCCAACTGAGAAATAGTATCCTAAAGAGAATAGTTTTAATAACAGCATGTAATCAAACAACTATTTTGAACTCAGCCTTTCTCATTCCTGTTTTGGAATGGATAGTACCAAATGCTATGTTTGCCTTTGGGACTCTTCACTTGGTCCTACAGCTGAGATTACAATTGCAAGACATTCCCAATTAGACATGACACAGAATCCAAAAGAAACACCCCACAAAAGGAATGCAGACTCAACCCACTGGCCACCATTTGATGTAATGCTGTCCCTCATAGCCTTTAACTTTTATGTACACAGCCAGGCACAACTTTTAACTCAACTTTTACAACCTCACAGCAGGTGCTTGGGCTCCAAGGGTGGAGAAGGAAAATATATTTCCTTTAATTAATCAGGCAGATACATATTTAAGAGGAAATTTTTCAAGATTACCTTGGTACCATCTCCCTGTAGCCCTGACTTACATCAGCACAGAAAAGGTAACACCAAGAATTTCTGAAAGTCTTAGACCATGTAACAGATTTGACAACCAAGCTGCACTTTTGTTAAAAGCCTAAAAGACAGACTACTCCACTTTTTTTTTTTCCCTTTTTCTCTGTTTTGCAATGGCCAGACTGAAAGAAGGTAAAAAGGCTGAGTAGTAGGATGAGTTCATCCTTGGTCATGAAAAAACAGTTCTGTTTGCAACGATAGCTTTGCAAATCTTCATTGCTTCAGCTGAAAGCAGCATGAGCGAGGTCTGTGTCACAGTCAGCTGTCTGGGAACGTGCTCACTGTTATGGTCCTTTTCAGGCAGTTCCCTTCTGGGTCTGCTCTGATCACTCCATCTCACCCTTCTCAGTTCCTCCTAGGGAAGGGGGTTTTGGTAGCAGTGTTGACTCACCCTCTGCACCAGGCAGGGAAGTGTTTCACTATGAGGTGCTTTTCAAGCATGAGCCAGCCAGAGACAGAAAGCAGACTTTAAAAACCCCCAGAAGTCCCAACACCCAGAGGGTGAGAACAGAGACACCCTTTGTGAGCTTGACTCATTATGGGGCAGTGCCGTCTGTTCTGTACCAAGGGACACCTCAATGCATCAGCCTCAGACCCAGTTCAGATCTGCAACAGCAGCTTCAATTCTCCTAAACCAAGGGATTGAGAGGTTTTTATTGTTCCTCTTAATCCAAGTACCACTTACAGGACTTAGATTTTTCTCTTATAGGAACTGCATTTTTCCAAAGCTTCAGATATTTAGACCATGGCTGTTGGTATCACCAACCAGCAGTACAGTCAAGGGATTCCAAAAGATGGAGTATTGTCACCTCTCACCTGTGGACATTCATCAGAGAGCAGATTTTCAACATGAAGACCCTCTGTGGTACAGATCAGTAGCTTTGTCAGTAGTGCCTGGTGCTCATACAAGGGTTTGAATTGACTAATTTCTTTGTCAGTAATGGGGGCAACACAGAGATACACACCTTACCTCGTTGCCTACAGCAAGTGGAAAATACTTTTATTTAACATGACAAAAATCATCTGCCTGCTGAGCATAGGTATCAAAAATCACATCACAAAATAACAAATTCTCCATGGGGAGAGAGGGCACCAGTCTTTTACATCTCCCCTCTTTGGTTTTGATGCCATTACATGAAAAGAGATCTCCACTGACCAGCTATAGCATATGAGAACAGACACCAACATTCTCTCCTCAGCTTTAGCCTTCACCTGCAATCTAAGCCCAGACACTCAGGACAACAACAGCTTCTTCAAGGCTTTAGTAATTTTACAAGTGCCAGGTATTTGCTAGGGCATTAAAATACTTTACAAACTTCTTTATGTAACTTTTCCTACACTGAGAACATACCAACTGCCCTCCAAACTCTTGGCACTCCCACAGGCAATTCCTTGGAAAAGCTGAAGTTAATGAGTGTCTAGAGACTTGGGGGAAATGCAGCACTTGCAACAAGTTGCTGCTGTCCCCATCCCCCGTGGTTCTGCTCTAGATCTGCTTTTGACACAGCCTGGCAAACCCCAAGTGGGAAATGCTGCTTTGGGAGAAGGAGGAAGTATTACAGCCATTGCATGGAGAATGCAGAGAATCTAAGTAAGGCAAGTTGGAGAGGAATGGGAATTTGGAAAACAGATGCATCCACAAACTGGGGTGAGCCCAATAGTACCCAAAATTAAATACTGAACTTTTTTTTGTTTGTTTTTTGGTTTTTGTATAGTTAAGGAAAAATTGTAACAGAAATACAGAGGCTTATGAAAAAAGAGAAAAAATTTCTCCAGGTCTCATGTTCGTTAACAAGAGCGTTGACACAACAATAGAGCCAGTCATGTTAATAAATTATCACTTGGTGTTAATTCATAACACTGGCCTATGAAAAGTACAGAGAAGCTATTAAAAGTATACTGGAAGAAGAAATACACATTTTACCAAAACTTCAGTGTTTATTATTCTGTCTTTGTTGTGTTAGTGCTCCCAAAAACATACATTTGTCTACTAAGAGACTCTTAGCTACAGGTGTGTAGTAGACCCTTTGGAAAACTCTAAATTGATCAAACTCTAAACTGACAAAGATTCAGCCTTAGCTGAGTAACCTCAAGAATAAATTAACACTACCTATGTCCAGTAAGCCTCATTCCTAACTAAAGGAGGCTTTTAGCATATAAACTGTCAAGAGGCTGCAAATGGAGGTTTCAGTTCCTGTCCTTTTCCATGGGGGAACTCTTGAAGAGAAAAGTTGTTATTCTGTTATAGTTTTCCCCACTCATGTCTCAAAGGATGAGAGAATTCCAGGTCTCCAAATCTGGTTTCCTCAGCCTCTTGAGAGATGACTGAAAATCAACATGCTGCCTCCAAATCATTCCCTAATTTGCAACTCCTCAGATGTAAGCCATCCCTGCCTCAGATGCTGGGGGTACGATCAGTGTTGACTGAAAACCCACATACTTGCTTGCAACACTTTATGCTAGATTCACAGAGAACTTACCCCAACCTATTTGTCTTCTGGCTTTTTTCCAGATCTTTTTTCTTCATCCAGCAAGTGCATTTCCCTCTCCAAGGGATCTGACAGATGGGTGATGGAGATTTCTTCCAGCAGTCCCAGCTCCCAGGTGGAACATGAGCCCCAGCCCTCCTGGCACAGCAGGACTAGGCTGACATCAAACTCCACAGTGTCTTCTCTCAAGTTAGTTATTCACAGGCAACTGGGGGGAAATAGTGCTTACACTCAGGTCAGGATTTGGATCAGCCTGGAGATACAAGTCAGTGTTTATTGACTGGCCGGGCAACCATCTTTTCTTTTATTGATAATCTCCCAAGCACCATTATTTTTTTCCAATTTGATCAAGAGCTTGCAATTTTATTTGTTTAGAGAACAAAACCCAAGAATATGTTTCTGAGCTGAGCAGCAGGCTTGGATGTTCACAACTTTCCCTGGACCTCTGCATTATATCTCTGCTTGGGCTGAATGGAGCACCAGGAAAACCTTCTTAGTTTGATATCCTAGCCCCATAAGGATGCAGAAGTAGTCAGTAAAAGTTAAAGCTCATGTAACTGTGAAGTACACACCAGAATATTCTGGCCTAAGAACTTTTGAATTTTTACAATTGCTTTCTCAACTAATTAAAGTAACCCACACCTGAATTTTATATTACCCCATGGTCCATACAAAGTTTTTTGCTCAGCTGCACAGGTACCTTTATTTACATAATAATAGGCAGGTAGCTTACCAAAGTGTCCTACAAAGATCTCAAAAGGCACGGAGCCAAGACAATGCCAAGGAGCAGCGAAAGCAGAGTTACTCCTCACGGCCTCAGGCAAGGACAAAATACCCACTCAGCCTGAGCTTAACTAGAATGCCTGAAATTGGTCCCAGCTGGGCCTTGGCTGGAGTGATTAAAGGCGTCTGTGTGCCCTCGGGTGACAGAAAGCCCAGAAAGTCTTCATGAGCACTCAAATGCCTGTCTCCGAGGATGTCTGATATGACAATTGCATTCGTAGACAATCTAAAGAGATGAGCATGATCAGAGCAGCTCAGGGAGCCAGCCTAGGGGAGCAAATATCCTGTGATATTATCTGTGGTTTGACAATTTCACAGCTGCGTTGTTCTCGTGAAAGTAAATATTTGTTGCCCATGGTGTGTCAAAGATTCGTCCTTTATATCTCTGCAGTCTTTTTCCAGGATGTGAGTTTAATCTGAAAGAATTTTTTTCCTTTATTCTCTCTCATTCTCTTTTCTGTCATTGGTTTGATTTTTCCACTGTGCTTTACCTCGTCACTGTGCCACCGTGCAAGTCAAAAGTTGACTTTCTGAGGAAATCTGGCTCGTGGAGAAGCTTTTGCCCCTTTCCTGTCAATTTAATCCACTTTTATGCTGTGCCTCTTCTAACACCTCCCCACTTCACAAACACACCTCTCTGTTATTTGCCATTGCACCCTCGGAACTGATTTTCTCCGGGTAGCCTCAAACCTCTAAAAGCAACACCTGCAGCTGCTCGGTGGCCTGGGGTCACCGATGAGGCCGCGTCTTTGTGCAGCGTCCGAGCGGGTGACCCCGAGAACCCACCGGGGCGGACAGCGCTCCTCGCCGCCTTCTCCCACCGCGAGCGGGCGGAGAGAAGGGGAAGAGAGGAAGGGCCGCCTCCCCCGGGGGTGCCGCTCCTCCCCTCGCCGTCTCAGAGGCCAGGTGGAGGCGAAGGGCGCGGGAGGAGAGGGGAGCGCTGCCGGCGGGGAGGGCAGGTGAGGAGCGCGGGCCGCCCGTCGGGAGCGCG